>JAMQGT020002659.1:0-48502 GCA_024447675.2 Pterophyllum scalare
ATTGAGCCCCCGCTGCTCTTGGTACGAGTCGAAGAGAAAAGGGCTGGCAGCCTCAATGAACTGCTCTGGTTTTGACAAAAGGATCTCTGCAAAAAAAAAAAGAAGAGAAAAAAAAAGCTCTACATATCATGCCAGCACTGATTTTTCACACTCTGACTCTTTTACTTCATTTTCAGTTTTTCACTCAGAGATCAGCTGATGTCAGATATGCCTGAGCCAGCAGCTATTTTCAAAACTGAAATAATGTAACTGCCCTCCTCCTATTTTCATTTCAGCATGTGGTGCTGTATGCCCTCTCTACTGCAGTTTCTAAATCTCCTGCATTAACACTCACTTTTCATTCTAGCCATATTTATGACATTCACCTACACACTGTGGCATAATTTGCACTTTTCTATTTGTTTGATATCCTCCCCTGCATACTCCTCCTGATTCCCTTCCACTGCCATTTTTCCAAACTTAATTTTAACATCTTTCATTTCCTGCTTCCTTATTTCTCTAACTCACTCTGTGGTTCAGCAGTGATAAAAAATTTCTTGGGCTGACGGATGAGTTTCCAACGGGCCACAGGTGGAGGTTTTGGTGGTGCCTCTAGCGGGCATGAGCGGGTTCTCAGTCAACAGGACAGCATGGCTGTACAGCAAGGACAGGCCGTAACGACGTAGAAATTCAGAGGAATCAGCCTGCATGACCAATACACATACACAGAAATTAATACACATACAGCAGTCAGCCATGAATGTAAAAAAAAATGCTTTGGCAGACCAAGTAGTTTAATAGGTGAAGTCAAAATATCTGACGACAGTTTTTTAGGCCTGGAACTTCTTCTTTGGTCCTCCACTTGCCCAGTATCCTTTTTTTTTTTTTTAAGGACACACTGCACACTAAGCTGAGATATGTCAGGATTTTAGCAAATAGCTCTCTGGAAATCACCGTATTGGCACAAAAATACTATTTTATGCCTATCAAACTGCGTTATCTTTGGACTGTTATGAAGATTCAGCTAAATAAAATGGAAACAAATTATATGTTTTTGGGATAGGCTGCTAGTAACAAAGTGCCTAAAGATAAACTACAAAATAGGTTATTTGCTAAGTTGTCTAGTTTGTATAGACGCAACACTGGTTTATCCCTCGAGTTAGGTGCTTTTTATGCTTGCTTCATAGGGCAATGTTAAGTAGCTTAACAAACAAAAAGAAACATTCCTCTGAAAATGGTCAGGTACAAGGACTGGACTGAAAATGAGTGAAAAAATCAGCCACTTTCCAAAGAAAAAATTTGAAAGACCTTCAGGCAGCCTGGAGAACTATTGCTCATGACCACTTCAAAAAAGTACAAGGAGGTCTGTCTCACTGGAAGCAAAATATAAATAAATGAGAGGTGACTCAAGACTTTTGCACAGTACTGTATCGAATACATAGACTTTGTGTAAATACAGGTAAAATCTTAAATGAAGTATTGCAATTCTCAAGTCAATGGCACAATAAACATACATGTAGAGGTCCTCATATTGACATGCTGGTGCTATAGCGATCACACTGTATGTATGTATGTATGTATGTATGTATGTTGTAGTTGCATCAGAATGTGAATCTGTATCTTCTCAAATTTCCACTGCATATCTGGCTGCAATCTCTAGCAAGTGAAATTTAAATTTCATAGCTGCAAAATTCTGAAGAGCAAAACTTGTATGTTATGAGCTAGGTGTAGGTGTAGGTGGCCAACAAGTCAGGGGGAATAGTGAAAAGGCATACCATCTGGCTGAACCCAAAGGAATTGTTAGGTAGTTGAAAAGGGTAGTAGCCAGCACACACCACTACCTCAAGGTCACCTGAGAAATACACACAATGAACAATAATGGGTATTGGTAAAATATACTGGCTTATGCATAAAATTTGATTGATTCTAAATAATCACATTGATATAGTGAAAATGCTGGAGATTAGAAAACACTAATGTCCTCCGCGGGTATAAAACAATGAAGTTATATCGAGGTTCTTTAGGGGGTTCTTCCCCCTTTAGTGCATCTTAGAGTATATCACATAAGAGCACATGGGCCAAAAGACATGGAAAATCAATTTGGCGGGCCACAGTGAAGAGAGATGGGAACACTGCCGGGCTAATATAAAGGCTACACATTAAAAATTGAAAAGAGAAGTTGTTCTCACATTGCCTGGCGATTCCAGCATTTCAATGGAATTTCACTGTGAGCACCAAAACAGCAAGACAGGGGGGAACACGTGGGGTCTTTTAGTGATTGCATGTGTAGAAAGGGACAATGCAGTACATTTCCCTCAAGCACAAATGCTTCATGAAGTAATATCACCTTTGCATGTGTGTCATCACATTATGTTAATATGCAACACTTGAATTATCCCAAACAAGTGGGACTGTAGCAGAGCAGAGGGGACAGTCTGCTGTCAGAAAGAGCAGGTGCATCCACGTGAGAGAGAAACAGAGATAGATTTTAATGTATACAGCAGTCCAAATTGGCAAAATGTCACCCAAGAGTGTTTGAATTCAGTACTCTGAATACAGTACACATAGGTATTAATACAAGAGGAAGCCTTTGGTCCACACAATTACCCATTTTGGCTCTTCACCTTCAATCTTCAACACTGTAACGTCAGCTAATTTCTCCAATAGTTAACTTGGTCTGTAGAATGCAGTCTGGGCATGCAACTGGCATTCTGAACAATGCATTTGAATTAACTGTATAGCCTTAAAAGACATTCTATTTCTACTGTGACCTGAAACCACTCCAAGGAACAAACACTTTTGTGACGACATGTTTTAATTTTGTCTTCCTCAGATAACCACAGTTTACCGGGGAAGCTCTTTTGCCCTAAGGGAGCACCAAATAATTTACCCTTCTACTGCTCCCTCTGCTGGTTTATTTATGGGCCATCATACACGCGTTAACCCTCTGCACTCCATAATATATGGAGTGCGGACCTAACAAAAAACAGAAAGTTATTCTTCATGCAACATGAAAGAGGCCCCAAGGCTGACAATCAAGCTCAGAAAGTTTGGTATTATGAAGTACAGCAAAATAGTGACTTAAGTCCTGGAGTCTGTCCTGTCCTGAAGTAAATCCCTATACCAAAACTGTGATTGTGACAAGGTGGAGTTCTTTAACTCTGCAAGGGAATCATTTATATTTGTGTGGTTTTCTGCAAGGGCTCCATACTTAAATGAAGTAGACCATATTCAACCTCTCTGCCAAGTTTCACAAAATTCAGTTTGGTACTTTTTGCATCATTTTGGTGACAAACAGACTGATATTCAAATAAACCGATAAACTACCGCTGAAAACATACCCTGGCTTCTGCTGTGCCTTGGCAAAGGAAATATATATCACATATACATGTTATGTCAGCCAAGGAAATATAGATATGACATATATATCCATTAATACAGCACAATTACAACACAGGAAGCAGAAATAATTCTAAAACCATGTGCTGATAAATTAATTAACTGAGCAAGAAAGCAATTCTGTGCATACAAATTATGACAGTAATGGTTGATTGCATTGGCTTACTCACTCAATTAAATGTGCAAGGAGAGTGTGTAATTGAGATGCAAGTTTGCGAGTATGTACTATTTGCATAATTATTTGTCTCTCTGTGACTTTGTATCTACTTGTTGTGTCTAAGGCACAATATGTACCTTTACATTCCTCTGACTCCAGCAGCTGACTCGTACTGTAACTTAGAGTGGAATCCCTCCGTGCAGCTGCATCTGCAGACTCAGGCTTTGTCACTGGCAAGCTGTCATCCAGGTGTTCAAATGCAGGAATGGAGCGCAGTAAGAACTCCCAAATTTCTCTCAAGCACACTGACCTGAAAGAGAGAGTGGAAGACAACATAATCAGTTTCAGGGTTTTTACTGTAAAGTTAAAACCTTTTTATTTAACTTTAAGGAGGTTATGTGTATTTCTCTTTTTTGTGAATTTTAAGCAACATTGCCAGGACCTATTTTTAACTCTCTCTCTCTCACTCACTCACACACACACACACACACACACACACACACACACACACCCACCCATGTAATGACAAGTCCGATATCAAATGAAGTATACTGTTGCTTTGTGTCTTTGTGTCTCCTGCATTGACTTTTTTACTGAAACATAATATAGGCAGTACATACAAGAAATCCCCTTGAATATCTCGCAACAGAATGAATGAATGACACTGTTCTTTAAGTACACCAGTTTCATCAGTATACACTTTCTAGGCTTTGGCAAGGGATGTCCAGTTCCACTGATTCTAATGTTCATAACTCAGTCTGGCGATGTCTAATAAAGTTAGGAGTGTAGTGTGTGACTAAAAACAGCTGAAGCTGCAATATTGCATCGTTATTTGTTATTACTAAAGGAAGAAAGGGTGTAAATGTGTCTTTATTTTAGGATTTAGGACACTGAAGAAGTTAAACACCACAAAACACATCTCTCTGTGCTCTGCAATCTAATTTAATATTACAAGTGAAAGATAGAGGCACCCTGGGGGTCCTTTACAGTGTCACATAACATTAAACATAATCATTTATTTATTTAATATGTTTATATTGTCAGAATTACTATTTTGCAGTAAATGGGGTATATCAGATCCATATATCAGATGTATTCTGTGTGGGTAAGTGCATAAATAACTACAACTTTCATGTGTCATAAATCAATCTGAAGCACAAACGTAGTCATGCTCATTTATTGTACGTGTTGGTAGATTCCCCAGGCAACCCCCCTAACAAGAGCTAACCTGCTGAGCTATGGAGAATAACACTCACTGGCTGCACTACCAAATACTGCTGCACTATTAAAGTTCCATCACCGAAATTCCTCTCCCTTCAGTATACAATATATCTCCTGACTTCCATTTTAGATTTATAGAACAACGTTCCATATTTCTGAGGAAAGACACAATTTTCTGCATCATTTTTTCACAGTTCTTAAAAAAAAAAACTAAAGGCAGAAAAATCAACCCTGTTAACAAAGACAAACTTACAGTAAGAAGAACATATATTCCATATACACCCACTGGACGCTTTATTAGTTCACTTTGCCAGCACTGAGGCCCCATTCTGCACTGGAAAATTCCTCAGAGACTTTGGCATTGGTGCGATAGCATCACACAGTTGCTGCAGCACTTCCATGATGTGAATCTCCCATTCCACCACACTCCCAAAGGTGCTCTATTAGACTGAGACCTGGTGACTGTGGAGGCCATTTTAGTACAGTGTGATGTTTACGAAACCAGTTTGAGATAATTTTAGCTTTGTTTCATGGCGCATTATCCTGCTGGAAGCAGAAGATGGGTAGACTGTGGTCTTAAAGTCACTGCCATGAGTAGCAATAATACTCAGGTAGGCTGTTGTGTTTAAACGATGCTCACCTGGTACTAAGGGGACCTAAAGTGTGTGAAGAAATTATCCTCCAGACCATTACACCACCAGCTGCCGGAATTGCTGATAGAAAGCAGGATAAATCCATGTTTTCACATTGTTTATGTCAAATTCTGACCCCACCATCTGAATTTTGATGCAGAAATCGAGACTCATCAGATGAGGTAACATTTTTACAGAACTGTTTGGTTACGTGGGAAAATCCCAGCAAATTAGCAGCTTCTGAAATACTTAGACCAGCTCATCTGGTACCAACAACCATGCCATCTTCAGTGTCACTTTCACTTTCACTTCCCATTCTGATGCTCAGTTTGGACTTCAGCAGGTCATCTTGACCATGTCCGCATGTCTAAATGCGCTGTTTTTCTACCATATGATTGGCTGATTACACATTTGCATTAATGAGCTATCGGACAGGTGCATAAAGTAAGTCATAAAGTGGCTGGTGAGTGTATAATTTATCGAACATAAAGTGATATAGCCCATACAATGCAGATACTGTAGACAGAAAAGTAGAACCTTACTTTATCGGACGGGTTTCTGGAATCCAGCTGGTGAGGGTGTGGATAAAGGTAAACTCGCCCATCTCCTCACAGACATCTGTGTGCCAACTATAAAACAAACACATAAGAACTTTTTTTTTCTTTGATCAAAAATGTGCAACAAACCAGACACACTACTCAAACCACCTGTTTTGGCACTGGCACTGTTCTCAAACAGATCATGTGAAGGGATGGTGTCAACACGGGAAATTATATGTTTAACGTGATTGATGGCAGGCTGGTTAAATCATGAGAATGCTGTTAACAGAAGAAATATTGAATGTTTTTATCTCTTTTCAAACATAGTAAAGAACTGTGTGTTTACTGTCCTTAGATTCCCATCATGCTTTTGAATGACAATTAACAATTAATCCCCAATAGCATTCTAAACAAAACTTGTCCTAACCACCATAGACATTTTTTTTGACCACATGTCAGGAATACAAGCTCAGTCTACATTCAACATTTTGGAATTTGCATTATTTTAGAAATCTTATTACTGCTCTATAAATTATTATGAGGAGTGTGTGTGCCAGAATGCCCACAGTAAGTATCCCTTGCACACAATTTTCATTGGAAACAGACAGCTGCCCCTGTTTTAATGGGTCCTTTTGGGATTTTATGACCTCCCCATCCAGTCCAGATTCACACTCAAGTAAGTGAAATCCATAAAACTTAAATGGTAATGCCACAGTCTATAGCCATGCCAAAAATACTGCTTAGTACCAAAGTGAACGAGCCCAAGAACTTTGATTATGGCGTATATAATTTATTATTATTCTGAGGAAGGCCCCTTTATTTCCTTTATGTCTCCACCTTTTACAGACAACAGACCAGTCCCATTAGAGGCATGAACATTTTCTGTCTGTCACCAAATTACACCTAGCCCATGGCAGAGATATACAGTAAGTCATGGGAAGGTTGGGCCAAGTCAGCAAATGGCACTCAGTGGGAGTTCTTCTGCATGTGTGTGAGCTTCAAATTGTTTCTGCAAATGTGGGTAATACATGTATGCTTGGCAATTCAGGGATTAACTTCTCAAAACCAAATTTCACAGTAAAATTCTACTTTGAAACAATAAAATATCTGCAATACACTTAGATGGGGAGGAAACATTTCTTCATAGTTTTGTGATAGGTTATCTTGACTAAACTATAAAATTACATTTTGTGGGTTTATTGAGCTGGCACAGTATAAACAGTTCTTAAAAATCAGTGAGTAGATTTAATGATCCACTCCATTTTTTTTTGCCATGTTAATCACTGTATATAAATTAAAATTAAATTAAAATTTGGACACTAAGATAGTACATTAACCCTGCTGAAGCAAAGCAGAGTTAGTTCTGTTCTAAAGCAGCCTAGGACTATAAATAGTTTCCCCAGCTGCTTGGGGTAGTATTAAAATACTAATAATGTTCCTGTTTAAACATATAGTAACTCACTTTGTGTTTGCCACTTTTATTAGAGCTTTAGCCAATAGCATTGGCCATAACTCTGACTGACAGGTAGAGGCAGGGAGAAGCAGGTTATTTTTCTCATCAAATGGCATAGAATCATCCACTGTTATCTTCCTCCAACAACCCTGAAAAAAGGACGAAGGGGAAAAGACAGTAAGAGAAACCCGATGTAAGAATGTGTACTCTTCAAATAATGGAGCTAAGAACTTCTCATCTCAGAATCTCATTATATTAATGTCTCCAACTGTAAAAACTAAGCACTTCATATAAATCATAAAGGAAAACGCTGACAGTTTGATAAACAACACAGAACAAGTTGTATCTTGCTTATTAAATTAGTGGGCAAAAGTGTATGAATATAATAGATACATAAATGAAACACTGATTTTTGTTGTTTTGCGTGATTATTTGGTAGATTATTTTGTTATTTTTATACTTATATTTATACTTATATTTCTTGACACTGTTCAAGTTTCATGAACTGAGCTGATGAATTGTTTATTCACTGATGACGTTTCACCCGCTACCAGCAGACTGGTACACTTCATGGCCTTACAATTTTCACTTTCACTTCGCTAATGCAACCCCAATTCCAAAAAAGTTGGATTGCTGCGTGAAATGAAAATAAAAATAGAATGATTTCTAAATCTCAATAAACCTGTACTTAATATACAATAGAACACAGAAAACAAATGTTTAAACTGAGACATTTTACTATTTCCTAAAAAAAGGTTCACCCATTTGCAAAAAAACACATCTACAAATTGTGGAACAATTTCAGAATGATATAATATAGTATATAATCACATGAAAAGATTCAGAGGATCTGGAGAAATCTCTATGCGCAAGGGACAAGGCCAAAAATCAATATTAGATGCCCATGATCTTCAGGCTATCAGGCAGCACTGCATTCAAAACAGGCATGATTATGTCATGGAAATCACTGCATGGGCTCAGGTACACTTCCAAAAATCACTGTCTGTGAACACAACTTGCCATGCCATCCACAACTGCAGGTTAAAGCTCTATCATGCAAAGAAGAAGTCATATGTGAACATGATCTAGAAACGTTGTTTCTGTGGGTCAAAGCTAAAGAGGAAAGGGGCCATTCAGCTTGTTATCAGCACTCAGTTCAAAATTCGGCATCACTGATGGGGGTGCATTAGTGTCTATAGAAATGACATTCTGCACCATCAATACGGAAAAGTATGTACAGGTTTTAGAGCAACATATGTTCCCATCCAGACAACATCTTTTTCAGTGAAAGCCTGGCATATTTCATCAAGACAATGCTACATGGCATACTGCAGCTATTTCAACAACACAGCATTGTAGTAGTAGAGGAGTAGAGGAGTCTGGGCCTGCCTGCAGTCCAGAACTTTCACTAAATGAAAACATTTGGAGCATCATGAAACTAAAAATATGACCAAAAAAAAGACGGGGGACAGGAATTGGAATCATATATTAGACAAAAATGGGACAACACTCCAAACCCAAAAGTCCAGCAACTGGTCTCCTCAGTTCCCAGACATTTACAGACCATTGTTAAAAGCAGAGAGGATGCTACACAGTGGTAAACATGGCCCTGTCCCAATTTATTTTGAGATTTGTTGCTGCCATCAAATTCAAAATGAGCTAATTTTTTTTTTTTATTAAATGATAAAAATGTCTCAGCTTAAACATTTGATTTGTTTTCTATGTTCTATTGCAAATCATTGGTTTTGTTTATATTTTAAACAGCATCCCAACTTTTTTGGAATTGGGGTTGTAGCTTCAGGACAGGAAGGCGTTTTGGTATTGTTGCCCAACTCTTCTCCTAGCATTTGCCACCTTATGCTTGTGTCTTATGATGTTATCTGTG
This sequence comes from Pterophyllum scalare, assembly GCA_024447675.2. Lineage (NCBI taxonomy): Eukaryota > Metazoa > Chordata > Actinopteri > Cichliformes > Cichlidae > Pterophyllum > Pterophyllum scalare. The sequence continues at coordinate 9,266 of JAMQGT020002659.1, forward strand.
TTGTGGTCTATCTGCTGGCCATCTGAGGGAGTTTCACACAGCTTGTAAGAAAAAGCAGCAAAGCAGGTAATAATCAAATCTGCAGCTCTCTTTATCTGTCAAAACAGTGTACCCAAGCAGTGCTAGCCCATTTAGAGGTCGACCGGGCACACTATTTCTCACTTGTTCTACCATTTTCTTGTCAAATCATTGCCCAAAGAAGGCGCTTGTTGTGACAGATGGGTAAAAAATACACTGCAATAGGGAAAATTATAGGAGAGACCAAGAAAAGCAGGAATGTAGAGGCAGTGTTTATGGGATCCATATAGTGTGAAGAAAAAAGCTGTGAGAAATATAGGTGAGGAACCACAAAGAATCAGATGAGTGAGAGGAATGGAGCAGCCCATGAGTGAAAACAGAGAAGGAACTGGGAAGGGGTGGTGGGGGCTGGGTGCTTAACACCATCTCAACAACCATCTGCTAGCATGCTATGGTTGGCACTGGGACGGTTGCCTACAACTATGTCATTCTTGTTTGTCAAGGCAAGAGTCACAGTGTCAGAGAACACTCGCTTTTTAGCTCTGTCTTTTTCACTCTCTTGTTGACCCAAATTGTCTCTCTCTGAAAAGACACAAAGATGTCTGAAACATGTGGATGAAAGATGTGGATGTGGATGTGGATGATCAGAGTTATTCAGGATGGCTTCTAATGTCAGAGACTCTGTGGCAAGCGCTCAGGCTGTGTTCCTGTGCAATGATTTTAAATCTGTAAAGTTATAACACTTACACATAATCAAACTGAATGACACTATTATGCATAAAAGCAGGCTGTGCCCACTCTCAAGGATTTACTAAGTGCAGATATCAAACTTGAGCCTTGCTCTGTGAGAAGCAGCTGACTCCTGTTAAGCCTTATCTATTCATCAGGCAATGTATGAAGCCCAGCCACTTTTGGCACAGCAGCGAGACTGATTGATTTGAGCTCTGAGAGGATAAGGCTTTCTCATCCCTTCCCCCTTCCATCCCTCAGTCAGCAATCGTTCTCCTCTCATGTGCTACATCCTGAGGTCTGTTGAACAATGTAATGATATTTTATGCCATCCAGCTATCCCTACGTAATAATGTTTCATTAACAAAAAGGTACTGTAAAGCTGGGACTTCCTCTTCAGAGATGACTGAATTATCTGGTTTCAAGTTTCCCCACATTGTGCATTTTAGCGTAAACTTCCAAACAAAGTACTCTCACTGTAAGCAAGAACTATTAAAATTGGTTTCTTTCAATCCAGAGCTATTTATGAGTTTGTGTTTGCATTTATGCATCCTTACCATCCAGTAAAGTCTGACCACGTATTTCCCATAGCTGTTGAAAAGTGGCACATGACCTTTCACCACCTTACACATCGAGTAGATGTGCACCCAAGGTCTCCAGCCTCTGAGCATCCAAAGAATGTGGATCTCGCTGACAATCCACCTCATCAGCTTGATGGAACATGGAGTAGAAATGGAACAGAGAAAGGAGAGGAAAAACCAGTCTGTATCTGTTAGCTGAATCCTCAATCATCTGATTTTTAATTCACAAAGGGCATTGCATTTTCCCCCATATAATTTGTTTCTGTCAGTCAAACATTACTCCGTTGACATCTGAATTAGACTATCTGATCACTGATGGATGATAGCTAACAAGAAGTCAGTGCAAAGTAGAAAACCAATATTGAATACTAACCTCACTGCAAAACAGATGACAATTGGGGGAGACTAGGTCAAATGTCATTTGATTGTCAACAACAGTGGGACCCTGAAATAAAGCAAAATATTGTTTGCACTGAAGGCAAATTATAAAAGGCAGGAGAAGCTTCACAGATAACTGACAAACTCACACAAAAGCTGCACTTAGGATACAGTGTATTATAGCATAAGAATAAATTTATTGATCCCAGAGGGAAATTCATATGTCTGTCATAGCTCATCTGCTATTTGTAATAGAATTGAAAAGCCTGAAAGCTTTTCCTCTATCTCAGAGAGAGGAGTCTTCCAGTACTAATGTTTTTTGTTCCATAAAGATGTTATAAAGTGGATGATCAGAGTTATTCAGGATGGCTTCTAATGTCTTTAGTGTGCATTTTTTCACCACCTCCCCACCATGTCCAGTCTCCAACCAGAAGATGTAGTCTGATCTGCCAAGTGGTGTTAAGACAGGAACTCTGTAAGCTTCCGTGACATTGGCGTACAGCAGTCAGTCAACATATTGTGTGAATGCAGTCAGGTGAGAGGAGACAGAAACATGATTGAAGTCTCCTGAAATTATGAAGAGTGCCTCTGGATGTTTAGTCTGTATCCTAGCAGCAGTTTCATGGAGAACTTCACAAGGAACTTCGTCTGTTGCCTTGGGTCACAAGTATTGTTATGATATGACTGAATTCTCTTGGTATATAATGTGGTCGCATATCAACTGCCAATAATTCAACATCAGGAAAACACATCTCTCTCCTTGACAGCAACATGTGCAGGACCACACCTTCTCTGGCTAACAAATGACACTAGCTTTAGCATCTCTGTCTGACCCTATGAGGGTGAAACCACGTAGATCCACATTAGAGTCTGAGAATTTTTTATTCAACCATGTTTCAGTAAAACACACGAGACTGCACTCATAATATATTTTCTGAGTCTCCGCCAATATCTCCAGCCCATCACTTTTATTGGGCAGAGAGTTGACATTTTCCATGATGCCTGTTGGCAGAAAGGGCTCATATCTCCACTTCCAAACATACCACTTCTTTTTACACCAGCATGACAACCATGAAAACACCATAGTTGCCAGACTTTGCTTCTACCAGTTGAAACACATGTTCTAGAATGAGGGATGTACATGTGTACATGACCATCCATCCATCATTTTCTTCCGTTTATCCAGGGCTGGGTCGCGGGGGGCAGCAGCCTAAGCAGAGAAATCCAGACCTCTCTCTCCCCAGCCACCTCCTCCAGCTTACCCAGAGGGTCACCAAGTCTCCAACGTGTCCTGGGTCTGCCCCAGGGCCTCCTCTCGGTAGGACATGCCCGGAACACCTCACCCAAGAGGCAACCAGGAGGCATCCTAGTCAGATGTTCCGAACCACCTCAACTGGCTCCTTTTGACGTGGAGGAGAAGTGTTTCTACTCTGAGCCCCTCCCGGATGGCCGCACTCCTCCCCCATCTCTAAGGGAGAGGCCACCCACCCTTCAGAGGACGCTCATTTCTGCCGCTTGTAGCTGCAATTTTGTTTTTCCGGTTACTACTCAGAACTCATGACCATAGGTGAGGGTGGGACATAGATCAACCAGTAAATCTACAGCTTTGCCTTTATGCTCAGCTCTCTCTTTACCACAATGGACCAGTGCAGCGTGTGCATCACTTCTGTGATTAGCCTGTGCTCCTCTTTTATGAAATTAATTAAATGATTTTGACATCTTGAGTGAAAAGGCAGCATGTGACCTGGCAAGGACTAATTCAAAAAACAGGAAGCCTGCAGTAATTGCTCAATACTGCACTGAGAAAGGGGTAACAGAAAAGTGGAATGATGCAATTAAAACTTCATTGGAGGTGACTAGAGACCATGTTTCCTTAACTACATTTCACACTGTGTGGCAAAGAAACACACATAGTTAAAATAGGTTTAGTAAATTTATCCTTTAGTCTAGAAAGTGGTTAACAAAAACAAATGACCACAAAAAGGCTAGAGGAAGCAGGTTTGTCTTAAAACTTCATGTCAACTGATAAAATCCTTTAACCAGTAGTATGTGCAAATCCATATCACACATATTCTGGACCCTGTATATCATTGTTAACCTTGCCATGTATATGAATATGCAAATGAACTGCTGATGTTTAAGTGCAAAGCACTTTTAAATAACAGCAGTCATCAGTGCAAAATTGAGACAGGCAGAAAATAGAAGCATGAAGGTTACCTTGTCAACAACAAACTCTACTGGGCGCTTCCAGGTGTGAACTTTCAAAGATGGAGGCAGAGAAAGCTTTCCTTCAGGATCCTCAAAAAATGGCTGCATACAAAAGGAAACAAAGAGAATGTGAAGTACCGAAACTAGGACTCACCATAATGTTACACTTTATGTAACCCTAACAATACATATTCAATATTCTTTACAGGGTATTTTTTGGTGATGATAAATTAATGGATTCTTTTAAAAAATGTAAAAAAAAAAATTATTCCCCATATTTACAGCATTAGGACTCTTGCTTGGCTTCCCATCTTCAAGTCCTGTGCTTGAGTCCCATTTCTCCTTGTTGACTTCTGCCTCATCCCACTCGGGCCAAATGGGGAATCTGTATCTCCCCACACCTCCTAGGCTCTCAAAAGAAGTGGCTGCTAAGGACGGTGCTCTGAAAATATGACACACTTCATTTGTTCTGTGCTAGTTTTTAGCAACAAAATTAACCAGCCCCGACATTTATTTTTTAAACCCAACCAATCCCAGTCACCCTCAAACAGTGAAAGAAATGTAGTCATTACTAAAGTACATGGTAGCTAACACTAAAGCTAACTATGTCTATCCTTTAGTTTCATTAAACCGAACTCACTCCGTCTGCCGGTCGGATAAAGACACTTTGCTGGAAGATGACTCCTTTTTCTTTGCATGTGCCTTGGACATTGTAGAGTAAAAACACGAGGTCACCTGGTAAGGAACAAGTGAAGGAGCCTCTTCGGGCTGCTTTTGTTTATCAATCTATCTCTCTCGCGCTCTCTCTCTGCTCTTGAAAGTTTACGCGTTGCCACGGAGCTGAGCAGTAACGTGGGCGGGGTCTGAGGCTGTTGCGTCTCCTGTTTCTATAGTGAAGGATTAACAGATTTTTACCTTTAAAAAAAAGTTACTTCTATGGAAGCTTGCCACTGCAAAGTGACAAAATATTTGAAGCATTTCGTAATATACGGTGAAATTCAACACATTACCGCTCAGAATATGCTACAGAGTTTAACTGAAGCCGACTGGAGTGCTGGCAATAAAACAAGTTGCAGTAGAGCTTGTAACCTTCACAGCTGGCATTTCTTTCTGTGACAGTTACTATAGGTAGGTGTTTGGAAGAGCACAGGCCCTAGTGGTGTGAGCACCCTGTCTGATGACTATCACACACTGTTTCTTGAGTGGAGTCACATGTAGGGCCCTACGCGCACACACACACACACACACACAGTGTGCTGTAGTTTTCACAAATACAGCTTCAGCCATAGTCCTCAGGGCTGCGAGGTAAGCTTAACACAATGGATACAGTGTTTTCTTAAATGTGGTGTATATAGTTCCCACTATTAGTGATAATAGAGCACTTCTGATAAACAACTGCACTGTGAACTACCTAAGAAGAGATCTAAGTCCTCACAAACATTAGCATTAGTGCTTGTTCAAAATGCTAATAAGAAATTTGTTACTAGGAGAATAATCCCAGCTTAGCCATGCTTGAACCAAGATCTCTACGTGCCAGAAAAAGCAGCGTATTAATATAATCAGGTATAGTTATACTGCATTCAATCCCAAATACCATGCTTTAGGTATATGGAGCAGAACTTATTTACCAATTCCCAAAATCTACCAGCAGCTTACACTACATGATTGAATGATTGGAAGTAAACATTGCTGCTGTGTTTTTTTGTCACATATGTATACACGTCAGATAAACACATTTATTCAATTTCATACAGTTGATCAGACAAGTTAATCACAAGTGGGCAACACAAATCTGTTAAAATGTTTATTCTATTTTCGTCTTGAATTTTTTAAAAGTATTTCTATATGTAAACATGTTTTTTAAAAAATTGCATCCCAAAAGACAGCTAAGAGTAGTCCTCAGTCTGATTCTGCCTTTCAAAAGTTCCAAAGTTATATAATGCATAATCCAACACAATTTAAATATACATACTGGAACTCAGATGTATACTGTCATACCAGGGGCGAGACAATCAAACAAAGGTTTCTCATTGTCTCATTTAGTACCATCATTGCAATTTTTATTATTATTACCACAATACTTCATTGCCCGGCTGTGCACTTGTGTGTGAAGAAAATGTGTGACCCATCTCCTCATTAAATTATAAATCAACTAAGGCACTTTCAGAGAAAATATGGCATTAAGACAACAGATTTCTAATAAAATAATGCTTAACTATTATGCCCATTCACTTGTTTTTTACATGGCAGTCTAAAAAGAGGACAGCTGCAGACACAAACATAGTTTACCGCTGTAAGATGAATGATTAAGGGCCATTAATGTCCACTTATGTTGGTTTTGATATACTTTTTTGTTGTCGGATGACAAACATAAACAGAAGGAGGATACTGAGAGAAAGTACAGCAAAGAAAACACCACATTTAAAAGGCTACAGGTTATTTTTGAGCTTGGGTTTCTCAGCTTTCTGCTTAGTTTGAAACCCTTCTTCAGTGTGGTACAGTCTCGAGAGGCTGTCAGGACAACAAGGGGTGAGTGAGAGAGGTGAGGTTTGTTGTTGTTGGTGAAATATACCATAAGATGAAGATGGCACCAAAGATCCTGAAAGAGTCTTGTAGATACAGAGAAGGAGTATTTAAGGGAAATCTAAATAAAACGTGTCTATGTATGGACGTGGAGGTCAAACGGGCATCAGTGCAGAGAGAAGTTCCTGGAGCTTTGGAGACTCACAAAAAAACCAAAAAAAAAAACCTCTCCAAGGCTGCAATAGAGAGCAGGAGCCACAGGCTGGATGGGTGCCAAAGGGAGGCTAATGTGAATGGATTGAGTGTTAGCAGCAGCCTGACTTGCTCTCAGCAGCCACAGTCTCCTGGTCCAGTTTGATCCGGTCTCCATTGCTCTCCTCATATGGCAAACCTTTGTCGTTAGCCAAGATATTCTCTACCAGGAAACGTGCCGCCTCATCCACATTTATGTTGTCCTATAAAAAGGTCAAAGCAGTATGTTAGAGAGGTGATTTAAATGAATCATTTTTTAAAAAAACATTGCATAGTATCACTGAAGACATTGGAAATTTCCTTTTGCTTTTGCCTGCACTACAGTGCTTGTATCACACAGGTAAAGTGCCTCCTTTCAGAGCAGTTTCAGAAGTTCATGAAAACCCTTTAAATGAACCAGCCTATTAAAGCAACAGCTGGGTAACAGAAGGCAAAAGCAAGGCCAGCAGAGACAGGCTAAAAAATCACTGTTTGCCTTTGTCCTTCACACTGTGGCCCAAAGCTGTCATACCATGGGTTGAAGAGGTAATGAATATTTATGGTTTTTGCCCAGACTCTACTGTAACAAAGATGTTTACAAAGAGGCTGGGCATCTCAAGTAAAGGCAAAACAAAAAGAAAATGTAGATTTAAAATGTGATGTGATTAATTATTAAAACATTGCTTGTATTAAAGAATAGTGAGCTAGAAAAAAATACTTATGCTGGCTTTAATTGCATCAATTTAGTCTTAAAATCAATTTTTTATTAATGTTAATTTATTAATGTTGACTACATTATAGGAAAGGCTGACTAAGAGCAAATAATTCCAGCTCCCCATGACTATGCATTATATTCCCTTGTACTGGATGAATGCACTTTGTCATTTGAATCAGAAAGAAGAGTTTGGCACTTATTAACAGAATCCCAGTCGTGCAGGTTGTTGTGGGTTGAGTTTAACACCAGTGTAACAGGCACGCAAAACATCAACTCAGACAAAGGAAATGCTCTCATCACACGCCCACACGCACGTCACATGACTCAGTACGTAATACAGCTCCAGGAACAACAGTTAATTAGAATGAGCTAAATAGAAACAGCTGATTCCAAAGTCATCCAAACATTCCTCAACATGGAAACATAATGGATGTTTTTTATTTGAAATGTGGGTGTTTCCTGGTTTGTGGGTTTGTACTTTTCAATGGTTCCAAGAAGAAGCTCAGTGATGGGGGGAAAAAATAATATAGTTGAGTTATGTAAAGAAGAATGGGGAAAGGGGTTTTCCTGGAGTCTTAAAATTAACAAATATTTATGATCACAAAGAAAAAAAAGCTCTACAACACCTACTAACAACTGAGACGAGTTGGTGAGCAGAGTACTGTTACTACTATTTTACTACCACCATTACACTTTATTCCAGACAGAGATATTACACATATATTTTATAAAATAAGGCGTTGCTTTGTAGCTTTCAATGACCCAACAGTATATACAAGCCAAATTAGTACCATCTTGGCTAATTAGAACACTAACACATAGATTTATATGTTAATGCATTACTAATAATGATCTGATTGATCATCATCCCATCATTTTTTATCCATCAGATGTTTTAATTTATCTCTTAAAGGTCCCATATCCTGAAAATACACTTTCATAGAGTTATGAGATTTTTATTAACTTTGAGGTGTAAAGTATGAGTGTAAAGCTGAGAAGAAACGCTCCAAAACACTGTCATTCAAACCCTTATCCCTCTAATCCTTGTAGCCCTGGGCTGCAACATCCATCATTGTCATGTGATACCTTATCACACCAGCTGTCCGCCACATTTTTCACAGGATATTGCGCATGCATGGCAAAGACAGCAGGATTAAAGATTGCCTTTAACAAAAAAACTGCATTGTTTGACCAATTTTAAAACAACTTTAATGTATTGGGTAATTTTTGAGTGTTTAAATCATGCTGGAGCCATTAACTCTAATCTAATGCAAATTATTTACAAACCTCCATATGTAACATTGAATTTTGAATCAAAAATGGTAATATGAACAACTGCTGAATGGGCTTCTGAGAAACCCACAAGAATATGTAACAATTTCACAATAACTACAGTTAAACCAGCATGATTACACCATACAGAAAATGTCTTGCTTCTCTTAACTTTTGAGGATTTCCTGTCTGCTATGAGTGGCAATTTTTTCTTTTTTAAAAAAGCCATGCAGTAAAACAGCAAGTATCTCCTTTTATTCTCACTTTGCTATGTTAGCACTGCAAACCTCTTGTCGAACACAAGTCACACATTCATGTGTAAAATCAGATTTGAATCCAGCATTAATCATGTTTGAAGGTTGACTTTAAATGAAATATTTCAGCCAGCATTATTATGAGCCTTAACCTTTAATTTCATGCTGCTGTAGAATGGTTTAAAGTGCAGAACAAACATGAAAAAGAGGACACTCCTTTAAAGCGAAGCTCTAAAGAGGAATGCATGTAAAATTAAACAGCTGTTTTTAAACATGTTTGTTTACTGGCAATTTCTCACCTTAGCCGAGGTTTCAAACCAGCCCAGAAAGCCAGTCTCTTTGCAGAAATTGTCCATTAGAGCTGTGTTGTTGGAGTCCTCTTTCTTCTGGTCGCATTTATTGGCAAGCAGCACGGAGGGGATGGGGTTGCCGTTAGCCAGCTTCACCTTACTGTCTAGGTCATGCTTCCACTTAGACACAGCATCAAATGTGGAGCCCCTTGTTACATCGAACACCACAAATGCTCCCACGGCCTCTTTGTAGTACACCCGCGTCATGTTCCCAAATCGCTCTTGACCTGAGGGGTGGGAAGAAAATACAGCGGTAAATACAGAGTTTCTACAAAGCAGCCAAAAGCAGCTAAAAGAATAAAATGATATGGACAGAGGTTTGTGAGAGAGAAAAAATGTGGATCTGTTGCTCCTGTTAAGGCGTATGGGATTAATCACCTGAAACGAACACCAAACAGTGTCTTAAGAATGAAACTACATAGTTAGTGCTGGGATTGTCATTTCTTTCTCCAATTTTAACAACTCTGTGAGAAATTACCCTTATTTCTCTTCCAAATGTGGCCAAAAAACAAGTGGGATCGAGATGGTTACTATTTGACCTACTTTTCCTAATTGGCCGTGGGTTTAATCCACACACACAGTGAATGACAGAAGTAATCTGCCACTATAGTAAGTCCATTCTCTGAAGTCATTCTCTGAGAAAATCCGAGGTGATATTTCACCAAGGCAAAGCAAGGGAAATATAAGATGTGTCACCATTAATCTGAATCACTTTCAGGCAGTTTGCCGTGTTTCTCAGAACTACTGTCACACAAGTTCATTAAGAGTTTTACAACCAGTGAAGAGAACTGAAGTCTTCCTTTTGCTTGGCTCGAGATGGATACTTACTGAACTATTCAGAGTGCATATTTTGAAATTTTATGTTCTAGGTTTCATGTTCTAAAGTGCAGTAGATTTTCTTCTGATGCTAACACATCATGGAAATGACTACAATGTCATAGAATAAATGTAATTATAATTGAAACTTCAATATTTAAATACTTCCATTTTCTTATTGGCACACTTAAAATGAAACTTTAAAGAGGACATATTACCAGGGTAATTAAATAACACCAGGAACTGCATCATATGTTTAAGCTTTCACTTTAGTCCATGTGTGCAGGGAGGCAAATAGAAGAGCATGTCAGCGGAGGGAAGTGAGTCCATGATAAGGAGCTAAACTGGCAAAGGTTTCCTCTTAGGTGCAATAAATAGAGTGACTGGTTGAGTACTAAGGAAAAACCACTTGGATACATTATTTTCAGGCTTTTTAATTTTCCCCAAAAGCACAAAATCATAAGTCTTAGGGATATGGCTGGTGATATAATATCAGTGATATATTTTTACTGTCAAAAAATTCTAATGAAAAGACCATAACTGTCTTAGTTTGTCTGCTGTACATTTAAACTTCCCTTGCCCATGTGCTGCTCTCAGCCTTAAGCCCATTCAAAAACAATAGATGAAAATATAGAGTATAATATGCATTTACCTGGATTATATTTATAGTGGAACACAATACACGCATTCAGTCTAAAATGTTTTTAAACCTCATCATCAAAGTTGTCCAAAGGGAAAAATTTTGAGGGGGAATATACAAGTGTGCACAATCATTACATAACTATAGTGTGTAGAATTATCAGGCAGCTGAATTGGAAAAAGTATCTTTCCCAACTCAATTGTTTCTTCTCATTTTCTAGGGAGAGTGCAACAAATGGGTGACAATTGAATAACACATTTGGAGTTGTTACAGTCAGGAGTGCACGGATATAATTATGTGCAGGAAATGTGCTTTCACTTTTAAAGCTCACTGAACAGCGACACAGCAGATAGCAGTTATGTCGCAACAGTTTATTATCATGAACAGGAAAAACGTCTTCTCCACATGGTTTTTGTTATAAACTTTCACTCTAATGGGTTTCTGTGGGCGTTTTTTAGTGTATTGCAATACACTGTATCAGGTGTTGGGTTGTTAGTAGGATCAGACAATTGTTGGCAATAATAAAAAATGAAAGTAGGACACCGCTCCATTTGAACTGTTTATGCATGGAAGGCACAGATGTTTCAGGCAAGTGCCCTTCTTCAGCAGAGCAATAGAGCGCAGATGAGCTGAAAAACAGCATCACAACATCACATCACATTCAAAATAACACTCATGCTGTTGATAATGCATGTGTGTGCGTGTGTGCGTGTGTGAGTATGCATGCAGTCTGGGCATTTAGGTTCGTTGATTACACAATACATACATACATATATATATATATATATATATATATATAGATAGATAGATAGATAGATAGATAGATAGATAGATAGATAGATAGATAGATAGATAGATAGATAGATAGATAGATAGATAGATAGATAGATAGATAGATAGATTTTTTTTATTATTTATTTATTTTAAAGCCATACTAGGCTTTAGTTCCCAGTCATTAAATAGGCCAGCCTAAATATTTCAGTGCAGTGTGTCAGTACTGCACTAACCTAAAACCACTAGTAGCTAGTAGGACTGTAGGACTGAGCAGACTGAGGACATTCCTCCAAAGAATGAATCTTTTTCATGCCAAGACCCAGTAGGTTAAATTTACCAGACACAACAAAAGCAGTTTAGCATCAAAACATAGATAAGGATTTTTGTTTTTCCTCCTTTTTAATCATATCCATCTTAAAGCTATATGAAAAGAGTTTCTCGGACACATACTCTCTTGCATGTTTCCTATTTGTAAGATAATATATCAGTACCAGTAAAAGCTATGAAAATAAAAGTGTGAAAGGTACAGTATATGAAATTTAAGTTTCCTTTTATGCACTAAAAATGCAGGTCTCCTGATTTTCTAATGGAACCAAATTTATAGCAGCACCCAGTTTAAACTTCTGTAAACAGATTATAATCTTTTGTTATGACTTTATAGGCACATGACTAGGGCCTCGGCCGCTAAGGACATTTTAGCCCATACGCTATGTTTTAACTAAATATTCAACTACCCAATTACCCCCATGGGGTATAGTTTCTTAGTATATTACCACAGATGGAGCCTGTAAAGCACCTGCTCATTTATTATATTTAGATCAAGTGTTTGCAATTACAGCAGACCACCAATGTCGTGAGATAACATGATGGATTTAGCACATATTTATGGTACACTGCTCCAACAAAGGCTACAGGGAAAGTGGAAGTGTTCATTGTGTTAGATAATTTGCAGTCTTTACTATCATTGAGTCACAAACTAATAATGAACCAAGAGAGAGATTGAGGAAGTGTGAGCAAAGCTTTAACCCAGCATACTTTCACTTTACTGTACTTACCCAGTCACACAATAAACTGGAGTGGCGTGGCACAGTGCGGGTGTGAGCAAGAGAGTGAATACACTGTGGGGCCCACAGGCCTGACGGTAATTGCTCATAATTGAGAGTCTAATTTTAGCTGATATAACCCCAGGTGAATTCACCAGAGACACGACACAGTGGGATAAATAGACTGAAATAAGGCTTTCATTTCCAAGCCCTGTAAAACTCATACATCCAGGAGAGCGAAGGCAAGGGCGGAATTTGGAAAGAAATATTGGCTTAATCATTTTCAAGCCCTCTTTGTTTTTTAAACTCTTCGCAAGGTCTTACTGGACAAAATATGATTTTGCCAGAATGGAGTGACAGAACATCACTGGCCACAGTGCCATTTTACTAAATTTACAAATATTTTCAGCTGTCTTTGTTGATTAAAATTATAATAAGTCATGGTTTATTCAAATAACTAATGAAAAACATCTTAATGTGCAAAAATAAATACAAAGGGTCATTTATGTAAGCACAGCCAGTCAGAAGGTATTGGCATCACTCCTCCCGGGAGTGAACTGGTTACACAGAAAACACTCCATATCAGTCAATGATATGCAATAGAAGTTGCACAATGAGTGTGCACTCACACATGCTACACATGCCTGACTGTCATACACGGGCTTTAGAGTATTCTGCTGTCTAGTTGCTCTGCATACCTGGATTGTCATACACTGGATTAGGGTTGTTTTAGGGCATTCCCAAGTTGCTGTGGGTTTTTTTCCCACATGAGTCACTAACCTTAGGTACTTTCAGCTGCTCCACATATTTGATTTACACCAGATGCCTTTCCTGATGCAAACCCCAGGGGATTTGCGTCTCCTCCCAGTATCGAACCGGGGATTTTTCACTTGTAAGGCAAATGTGTAAACAACTACATTATGAATCCACTAGAAGTCACTAATTGTGACCTTTAGAGTGTCACAAGTAAGGTCTCATAATTATTCTGCCTCATTTACGTCTCAGAAAAACAGCACATTGTGCACACTCTGTCCCTCTCCCTGATCTAAAGTGTAATTAATTCAATGAAAGCTACTTACAGTTTCCTTAATTCTCTCCGAATCTGTTGATATTTGTTTTAATTAACTGATTGTTTGGTATGTAAAATGCAGGAAAATACTATAGTTCATAGTTCTATGATATCTAATTTTCTGTGCATAAACAGTTTTCACTGTATAGATTTTTACATGAAAGAAAATTCAAGATAGATAAAGACTAGTGATTTTCTGTCAGTAGGTTCATCTGTCTAGTTGAATGAATGAATGAATGAATGAATGAATGAATACCTTTATTAGTCCCACAATGGGGAAATTACAGCTTTCTACATTTCATCACATCCCATAAAAGTCATTTTTAAGAACATTTTACAATAAAAAGGGACTAATTTAATTATATTTAAAGCACTAATGAATGTCATATGCTCCTAACCCAATCAGCAGAAAAAAACGGGAGTGGACTGAGCTGTAAGAACAATTGACTGTTTACTCAGAGAATGCCACAGAGGAGCATGAGAGATCGAGAAAGAACAAAGGTGTGTGCTTCTGCATCAAATGCACAATATTAGGCAACAGCCTTGGAAACAGAAGAGAAGTGTAAAACTAAATCTAGCCGAAGATCTGGAACTTTGTTGGGTTTCAAGGGCTTTAAACAAGGTTGTTTTAGTTCAGTCAGCCACACTGATAAATACTGGTGCATGACCTCAAGTTCAATTAGGCACCCTGCTTAAGAAATATTCATAAATCTTCAGTTACAGAAGTGCTTGATGAAAATGAAATGGTTTCGTTACAGTCACTGTATCATCTGTGTTTGCTGTGTGGGAGAGACTGAAATAAAGCAAAGTCTCATCATTATCCAAAGCCCTAGCAACCCTAGTTTCCTCTACGTTTGTAGATATTGCTATCCTGTGGGTGGGTTACCATAGAAACTGTCCAAGCCAGACATGGCAGTAACAACAGCAGCAGTCTCCGTCTGCTGTTAGGAAGCGAATGGCTGTAAAACTTCCCCCACAACACTCCCCCACCTCAACACTAAAGTAGCAACATTGGGCCCAGTCATGGAGGTAGTCTTCAGCATGAGTTTCAAAAGAGTGTAACACATGACTGGCACGTTCAAATTCCTCAGCGCAGCATGTGAGAAATGACTTACTACAGCTTACTACGGCCTTTAGGACTGAACAGTCTGAACTGAGGAAAAATCTGCATGCTTTTTCCCCTCACTTTCAGCTAAAAGGTTTTTTGGGTGCACCTCAATTTAGAAATTGAATTAATAATTATACTTCTACTACCACTGCTGCTGCTGCTGATGGCCCTATGGGAATCCGTGCAAGTTTTTAGAACAAGTAGGGACCGGTTTCTTAGTCTTAACCTCTATTGTGAGTGAAAAATCAAACTAGTAGGGTAGCACGACTACACAAAAGTGGCCAGAATGTCAGCTACTACTACAACAGTACTACTACAACTGCTGCTAACAGCCAAAATATCACAGGTGACACAAACACTGTACCACTAGAGTGTTCAAAAAGCAGGCAGTGTATAGGGGTAAATCAAAACAGGTAAGTGATGAGGTAACAGAGACCTAGAGACTGGTTCACAACCCCCTGGCAACCTCCTGTCACTAGGGAAAAATGTGTATTCCCTGACCAGTTACTGAGTAGTTGCTGGAGGTTGCTGGCTGTCACCTGGTGAAATTGGCTACAAAGAGGGTAAGCTGTTTTCAGCTGCTCCCTTGTCATCAGGGATCGCCATAGCGGATAGCTCTGCATGTTTGATCTGGCAGAGTTTAAAGTCAAATGCCCTTCTTGACGCACCCCAAAGGGGACTGGTTACAAAGAGGGTGCTGCACCAAAAACCTTCTATGACTGCTTTGGTTGCAAGCAGATTACCACTTTGGATGACAAAACACCGACTTGTCTGCAAACAATTGACATTTTAGTCTCTGAACTGTAGTGAAACTTGAAAAAGTGCAATGCAAACCGGAAACAGAAAACAGTTATCTTCAAAGTAAAAGTTGTGCCTTGCTGCTGTGAGCAACACATTTCAGAAGGCTCAGCTTCTATTTTGAAGGTGACTTTTGTATTGTGTTTGTGTTGCACTTTTCACAAATTTATTCACTCCTACTTGGCAAGTAGTTAGCGAGTATTTGCAACCAATTCCATGTCTTTCATGTAATCTGCGGGTGACAACGGCAACCTGGTAGCGACCAAAGCAATTGCAACGAGGTTTTCGATGCAGCATCCTACACCTCGTTGCGACCAATTTCACCCTAGTGACTGTCAACCAGCATCTTCCAGAAACCACCCACCCTCCAGTACCAGAGTACATACTGTTCCCTGGTGAGAAGTGGTTCTCCGGGTGTGTGTGTAACTGACCAGTTTCTAGGACTGGGTGACTGAATCCTTAATCAATCTAAGAACTGAGGAGCTCCTTAGAGTGATTAAGATTTGGGTGTGAAGCACCACTTTTGAAACACGAAATGAGATAATATATTTTGGAAGCATGGTGTTCAGCTTGTCCAAGAGAGTTTAGACTTCAGATGTGTGAATATATGCCCCAAACCACTAAAGCTGTTCTGGCACCGTGAGGTGGTCCAACACCTTACTAAGACACTTAGATTTGGTATTTCCTTTCATTTCTCACCCACCGGTACATTGTGTTTTCTGTTCTCTCCAGGCATAAGCCTTCGCTTCCACTTCCGTCGATGGCTGTGCTGCCACACTGTGTGCTTGAAAACGTCTCAGTGTCACATTTAGTATGCACTGTCATACTTGGCAAAAGGAGCTGAATTGCTTGGCAGTGATTTGGATTCATTCGGTCGTTCACAAGTAGATCGCAAACAACGAGAAGAGTGATCTTTTAGACCACTCACAGAAAATTAATCAGCAACTGTTTTGATAGTAAATGAATCAGCTGTGTGATTGTTTGAGAACATTAACCATTTTGATTATGGGTATATGCTTTCTTGATTTGTCTTGTGTGATGCTAAATGTCATATCATAACATTTTTAGAGTGTCAGAATCAAATACAACAGGCAATTTTAAAAAATGGAATACTGGAAAATTATGTTGTGTTTTGTTTTGTTTTTTTGTCTGTTTACTTGTTATTTGTAATCTAAATGAGTCACTGATAAGGACAAGTTTTTATCAGATTACTGATAACATAAACATCAAGCATCAAATATTAAATCAGTAACAGCTCCTTTGCCAGCCTTTTTTGGCTTGTGTGCAAACAAATAGATAACTTCTCATAAGCCCCTTATCACAGACTGATGCCTTGGTGTAGAAGACTTGAGTTTTTCATTTCAGAAGGGAAAAAAACAAGCAAAAAATAAGACACCAGTCTAATTCTTCCTTAGTTTCCCTTACGTCACATTGTGCTGAAAACTCGCTCTGGGTAGTGTCTAACTGTTTCGAACCCTGTTAGAAAATGGCAAGAGAGATGAGATGAAGAGGCGTTTATCACTCGGGTGTAAGGGTTTAAGGTAAAATTAGGGCTCTTAATGGGACAAAAAGTTTGGACTGCAGTAGAAGCCACTGTACACATCCCATTAATGTGAAACCTTTCATCACTTCAATGTTTGATCCTACGAGATGCAGGCCTTTTCACTCTATGCCATGGTGGTAATCACTGTGTCCACTGGCTTGAGTAAAACCAGGAGAGAGTAGCAATTCTGGGTGAAAAGGGGCGGGAAACCTGCATGCTTCACACTGACTTCCCCCATCTTGTACAAACCTCTGATTACTGTTATTCCTCTTAGACTGTAATCACTACTGAGGTCGGTAAAAGACAAAGCAGCTCTGAAGTTGCTTTTCAGCGTTGCCAAGATGATTATTCCTCCTCCTTTTCTGTACATTAAATGGCTTAATGGCCATTCATTAATGGTCTTAATGACTTTGCAACTACACCTCGAGCTTTTAGCTTTTACACCCACGTCTCACTACTTAATTTATCCTCAAAGTGTCCTCAGGACAGGCCTTGGTGTAGGTATGAATAATGCAGTTTAATAACTGAGTAACTGACTAACCTGGTCAAACTATCGACACATTCACACATTTTGCCTAATATATGCAATATATGCAAGCATAGTCCCTTGTCTCAGTAATGATATCAGTGTGTGTGTGTGTGTGTGTGTGTGTGTGTGTGTGTGTGTCAGAGTTTTATTTACCCTCACAGGTCCTCTTTCTGATTTAGTGCTGTCGGACTGTGACAGGCAGACAGCCCTTCCTGGCGCTCAGTCACAGATGCCCCTGCACACTGAGTTTGTGCTGGCAGGGCCCAAGTGACGGTGGGGAACTTAAGCCCGCACTGCCACTCAGTCTGTGACAGACATGCAAGTTGTTGTGACGACTCCCCCCGACACCCAAATGTTCGCCCCCTTTCTGTCACTGCTGTAAGCGATGGAATAAATAAAATAAAAACAGCAGTCTTCTAACCATCTGTCCTGATCTGTCTCAGCATATGAGCTTTGTTTGATTGAGTGAGAGGAAGGACCTGCTCAACCATGCCAAAAAGTAAGAATAGGATGTATCTAGAGGCAGGCATAGGTTTTTTTTAATGTGTTAAAAAATTAATATATATATATATATTTATTTATTTTTTAAACCCTATATAAGACATTGTTTAGTCACTACAACTATGTTCATAATTTTGTTATATTTTTCACTATATTTTAGTACAAGATACTAATCCAACACTGTGACACTATTCCAGCACTTAAGCTCACCAAAGAGGCACAATAAGTTGTGAAAAAGCAAAGTTCTGAGATGAGGAACAAACACAGTGACCAAAAATTCCTTTGAGGTATAGGTTATATAAGTCCTGTTTTACACTTCTTTAAAACTCTGTAATCACACTACAATGACTTTAACCCACTGCATCTAACTTAACAAACACAAATGAGAAGATAACAACCCCTTTTGGCCAAAACTATGAGAACAGTAGCAGAAACAGAATTTGAAGCTCTCCACTCCTCATTCTGACCCCATCCCACCAGTCAAATATGGCACACACACTAAAACAAGCCAGTGTTGATTTTTGCACCCCTCTGTCCTCATTGAAAGTTTTCTGTTTAACCCACTGCACAGCCACTTCTTCCTAACCACATGGAAATTTTCTCCTTTGAGACTACTTTATACAGCTCACCTTAATCTGGTCTTTAAAAGCCCTGAAGAAAAGAGTGTGCTAACTAAAATCTCCAACTTTGAAACTGCATGAATTTTGGTAACAAGATTGTCAAAAAGGCCAAATGTTGCATTCTTGTATAGCTTAAAAAATGACAGACAGGAACATAATTTTCCATTTTGGTAAATGCTGAAATAATTTATTAGGCAACAGCAGCTCTTACTGTTGTATTTAATTTCTTAAAACTTTATGATGATCATTGGGGCTTAAAATAAAAAAAAAATAATTAAAAAAAAACCAAGTAATGTAAATTTGTCCCGTTCTTTGGGTTGGCGCCATCAGTAATTTTCACAACTTTCCTGACCAATAGTTGATTCATTTAAATAAATAAATAAACTGCAAATGATTCAAAGCAGAATAACGGCAGCCCTATGTGCCTTGATGTTCTCGAACAATGTAAACTTGCTCTTTCAAATCCTGCTGTCCCTCTCCATGAATGAGATCGTGATCGTTTCACTACTGACAAAAAAGAGGAAACCCATTTTTCAGTTCATATTTTGTCTTTTATAAATTTTGCTAAATTTCTCAAAATATTCCCCAAAATTTGGAATTTAACATGAACACACACGCACACAAACACAAACACACAGCCTAATGGCCCTCAAGTCACACGATCTCGCTACATTCAACACCAAGAGAAGCATCACAAACTGGACTCGGGAGTTACAACACAGTCAGCACAGTTGTGAGTGAGCGAAGAATTTGAAAAGCCCTAATGTCAGGTGGATTTTTGGCACTGGGCTCAAACACGAAAAGATAGAGGCTAATGGGACATTGCAGAGACCCCTCACCCAACAAGCACCCCACATCACGTCACACTCTCCTTCCTGCTGACTGAAGTGCATCGTGGACTGTGTCTGTCAGCTTGGCTCCTGCTCGCGTTTTGAAGGTTCGTGCGCTCCTCGTCTTTGCTCACTTCCTCTCTCTCACCTGTCCTTTCAAGCGCGTCATTCTCCGACTCTTTTGTTTACAGTGTGATATTTCTGTGCCTGGAGATGACAAACAGTGTGAGTTTGAGCAGTGCTGCCTGCGTGTGTGAAACTTGTATTTACACTGCTCTGATTCCTCTCTGCTTGCTTACTCAAGCTGCTGGAATGCACAGGTTGGCCAGTGGGCAAAGTTACTTAAGTTTACTGAAATCTTTACAGAGAGGGTGTGAATAATAGGCCAGCGACAGTGGCAGGCCGGCATGACCTGAAGACAAAGCGAAGCCCCTTAACAAAAGATAGTTGTAAGCCCTGGTGAAAATTATCCTGGAATATGACGGTGAGTTTAGTAAGGCGGCGCTCAGTCGCTAATAACAGCGTGACCTACATTCCACTGACAATTATGAGCTGCTGTGATCATAAAGTGGGGAAGAGAACAGCGGACACGATCAACTGGTCTTTTCTGCTGGAAATTCCTCTCATGACTCTTTGCTTATCATTATCAATTAGGCGGTGACAACTTAAATCATTTTATGAAACACACACACACAGAGAGAGAGAGAAAGAAAACCATATCTCTGATCTCCCGACGAGGCTTTGTGCTAAAGTTAAACTTCCCCAACGTGACACGTGACGCACAGAAAAGTTAGATTTGGCATCCCGCGCCTCCAAAACGTCCGATTCATTATTGTAACGTAATTATAATGACGTCAGAGAGCGAGTCCTTACCTGCGATATCCCACAGCTGTAACCTGACCAGCGTTTTGCTGTCCCAGTTGATAACTTTGAGTGCAAAATCGACCCCGATCGTCGCCCTGTAGTGTTGCGAGAAAAGTTGATGAACGTAGCGTTTGATGATGCTCGTTTTGCCCACACCTAGCTCCCCGATCACCAGCACTTTAAACAAGTACTCCTTGCACTCAGACACCGAGCCCCCGGCCATGCTCAGACTGACAGCTTTTCTCAAAACTCAGACAACTTCTGCTTTCTCGCTCATATAGATAGTCCTGCGAGGAGCGATGGGAGACTAGGCCGGTGTTAGAGCTGAGGACCAGATGCAACAGAAAGTACTCGAGTTTCCCCCCCCAACTTTCTAACTCTCCTTTTCACTCCTCCTCCTCCTCCTGACGCTCAGCAACCACCTGATAAGTCATAGGACTCGGCCGGAAATGCAAATCTTGATACAGTATGCGTCTCCCCCTGGTGCGATTACATAAAGCTTTTCTTGCGAAAATTGTGGTTTGAGGTTTCCTATTCGAAGATACCTTTTTGTTTTGGTTTTTGTTTTTTTTGTTTGTTCCTTGTTTATTTACTTTGCCTGATAAATTCAGTAAATTTGGAGGGGCGGGGGGATTTTAGCCATCAAAGTGAAGGAACAAAACGGGAAAAAAGCAGTTAAAACATCCCCAGGAATCCTCAGTGGAACCAAAACTCTAATTTGAAAAACATTGTTCTAAATGAAAGGTGCCCTACACAGCCCAAACTGATCTCAGCTGAGCCAGACCAATAAAACCATTGCATAATAACCCATAAACACCTCAAAATTCTTGTGTTTTCTTGGAAAGAAGAGCTAGAACTTTCTGGACAGCCTTCATTTGAGAACAAATGAACAAACATACAACCTTATAGGGTACTAAGTGCAGTTTGAATAATAGGTCTCAATTTTTCCACCTTCAGATAAACTATATGGGAAAAAGTACTGGGGTCCCTTTACATTACAGCTACAGGAGCTGCTAGGCTATGGAAACCCATACCACAAAGCTCCCAGCACACACTTTTGTGCCCGAGGAGGAGGGGTGTTCCCAGGATTCATTAAATGGGGTGGCACAGGACAGCAAATCAGAATATTTAATTAGAAATAAAAATCAGTCTAGAGAAATTGCCATAGAATACATTGGGTATGATCTTCAGGCTGCAAAACAGCGTCCTGTTACAGATTTAGTACCTGGCGCCCCAAAAGACTTTAAATATTTTGTGCTTTATAACTGTTTTGCAAAGTGAGAAAAAGTAGAATTTTTACATAAGTAAAAGTTAGAGTCTTATTTAAGTAGCTTAATAGTGCACAATTTATATAATCAAAATATATTTAAAGTACCTAAAGTCAGTGTACTCAGTATGTAGAATGGCACTTCAGAATCATTTACAGTGCTACATACATATTACTGGATCGTAATTATTGTCCAATGTGTTTAAATCTCTTTATATTCTTCCATATTGCTGGGTAGCTTAATAATGAAAATTGTCTTCAAAATAATAAGAAAGCTTTTAAATAAATGGTGTGGAGTACAAAATATAACATTTGCATCCAAAACATAGTGGAATAAAAGCCAAAAGTAGTATAATATAGACCTACTTAAGTACAAGTACATCAAACCTAAACTTCAGTAAAGTAGTCAAGGGGGGGGGCTGATGTTACCCCATGCTCCACCTCTTGAAACGCCGCTGGCATTCAGGAGGAAATCAATTTTGCAAACTTGTTGAAAAAGATGGCACTCTCAAATTCAGAGAACTCTTTAGGATGATAAGTGTTTGTAAAGGCAGACTGCATGGCTAGCACTTTTATCCATATAGTGTACTGTAGCTTATGGCCTCTTGGATCAAACACCTTACTCACATGTGACATGGCAGTGCAAGTAATAGCTTTGTTAGTATAAAGTTAGTAAAACTGATGATAATTTTAATCTTTGGACCAGTGAAATTAACAATTTGGACAAGCTTGAAACGCAGTGCTTTATGGGGCAAAACACAGTAATGAGTCCAAAATGCATGTGCTCCTTCTCTGCAACTTCCACATTTTGCAGGTAGGCCAGATTAGGCCAGATCAGAACATTTTGAGGAATCAGTTTTGGAGGTCAGGCCATATGTTTGACACACTAATGCAGTTTTAGGATTTTTACTTTTTTTGGAACGTTTGTTTTTTTTTTCCAGCTAATATAGGCAGTAATCAGTCTTCTAAATATAAATGTTTTTTGTTTTTTATTTTACAGCTTCGTTCATGTTCAGCTCACCCAAAACATAAAGGCCTATTTCATTCTAGATTTGACAGTGTTTTTCAGGTGGCACCTGGTATATTTTACACTGGTTAAACTCATTTAACAACTTACACTATAATAGACTAAAAACATTTGGAAATACAATACAATTGCACTATGTACTGTGTAGTCCTGTACTTTGAAATTATTTGCATTCTTATAGATAAAAGGACTAAGAAACTTAACCTCAATTAAATTACTTAAGTTTATAATGCAAGATTTAAGCAAAATTGAAACATGTATAATCTCATTACAAGAAGCAAATAGTCATTGGTTACTTTTACAGCCAAATGTGTTCAATAGGATACAGTTGACTCAACTTAAAAGTTACCCAAAAAACAAACACACTGCTTTTTTTTCTCTTTTTTTTGACAAATATCTGAGGACAGTTTCAAAATGTATAAACTCTGTTTTTCTGTTGACATTCTAAATATAGAAACATTTATTAGTATTACAAACATACCACCTGTGTGAAAAACAAGAGATGGCTTAACATTATTACAAACTTCGAGAACTTGTACAACTTACAGTACTGTGTTTTCCATTACAATGACACAGCAAACTCAGAAAATGTGAGAAATATCCACACGGCATGGAAAGCAAAATCTTCTGTTATCATGTCCCATGCGCATAAAAATTCCCAGGGTGATGATTTTGTGTAAACGGAATGAACAGCATTGCCATCATCTACAACCACCCTAATACCTGTATCAGCTACATAATAATAATAATAATAATAATAAAAAAAAAACATAAAGCGGGGATGTAGGTTGATAACGACTTTGCTTGGCACATTGTAATCATAGTCACATATCATACAGCGCAAATCTTCAGCAGAATCTGAGTTCATTGATCTTATTTTTTGTGATGAGCACACCTTGCGGCACATAAATGTAATACTCGAACAACATACTTCACTTTTCTTGTTCGTTTGTAATATATAAACTGCAATGAAGTTTGATTACAGACAGGGTGCAATTAATTAATGAATAATTAAATGAAATAGAAATAAAAAAGTGTTGTTTTTTTAATGCAGTTTTGACTGCTGCACACATGAACAGACCTGTACATGTGCTGCAGTAGAAGACTAATCAAAACTGGCATGAAATGCACTTAAGCTATTGCAGTCTTTAGAGAAAGTTTGGTCAGTGGTGTGTAAGTGCCCTCTGCACATACACTACTGTGTTTCTCTTGCCATGTTTTTCTACAATTGCACTGCCTCTATAAAAACCACAGCTACATCTTCTGTTCTGACTCTCTGTGTTGCTTCATTCATTAAAAAATTTGGCATGAGAGCTGACTAGTTTTGGCACTCGTCCCAGTTTGACATTTTACGGAAAGGCTTTGTGCACTGACAGCCCCTCAGAAATGTAAGCACTCATAGATAATTTGCAGTCTACCTCTACTTTTGATTAACCACTTACTGATAACAGTGGAATAATAAATACAGTTAAGCAAGCAAATGTCAGAGCAAATAAACAAAAGTTTAAAAACTTGAAATCGTATTGTTGTATGTGTTGTGTGTGTGTGTGTGTGTGTGTGTGTGTAATGCACGCTGCGTGATGCACAAGTCTGCTGACAGCCACCGTGCCAGTGCCAGTTTTGCTCTCACAGTGTTGAGGAGCTGTGTGCGTAGTCTCGGAGGATGTCTGCAGTGTAGACTGAAGGGCTACCAAGCATCGAATCAATGATGGGGGAGCCGGTGACAGAGTCTCCTGAATACACAGAGTCTCTGAAAGGGGAGGGGGGAGACAAAGCTAGGGAATCCTCCAGCGTTGCTTTGTTTTGAATTAAATCCTCACTTTCCCCATCATCCCCCTCCCCCTCCTCCTTGGCATCATAAATGTAGCTGTGTAAGAGGTCCAGTTCCTCATCCTCAAGTCCCTCCTCCACAAATGCCCCACGCTGTGGAGCTGAAGGAAGGTGAGAGGGTGTCAAGCTCAGAGGCTCATTGGCAAGAATTGCCTCCTTGGCAGTGTGGTCATTCAGTGCAGGTGCATGGGAGCTGTGCGTGTCCACCACAGCCCCCTGCAAGCGCTCTGTGGTGTGGCCTGACAAGCGAGAGGGCAAAAGTGAAGCTGGCTCATCCAAATCGGAGTCCCGCCCTCGCATCTGTTCAGTGCAGGCCGGAGTCCAGAGGGGGCGCTGAGCATCGCCCTCGTCGTCTTCCTCCGTCAGGTTGTACAGAGGCTTAGTACCAGGTGGTTCTGGGGGGGGATCTGGGGAGCCAGTGCCAGTGTTGCAGGTGGAGGGCTCACAGCTGTGGGGGTCGGGGGTGTTAGTTAGGGGCCTGATGACCGCCGTCTGATTCAACCCGGCTTCCTGTTTCCTCACATGCACAGACAGTCTGTGCCACACATTCCCCCCCCTCGGAGGGTGTCTTGCACCTGATTCAGACCATGACACAGACTTGCCATTAGAACTATGAACGAGATAAAAACCCAAGTTACTATCAAAGGAAACCAGGAGGTGGAGGCAGAAAAACAACATCAACATAGCAGCAACATAAGACAAAAGAGCAGCAGCATTTCAACATTTCATTGCATGTTAAAATACTTTTGAAGTACATGACTTGACATTAACAGCTTTGCTAAGGAGTCCACCCATGACCTCTAAAGAACGTCACATTTATCAGCCTCACAAACAGTGATTCATAATGTGCTGCAGACAGCATTATGATCAAAAAATTTTTGGCAGACATTGAAATAACAGATTTAAGAGCCACCCATCTCATCTTTTTCTTCTTCCTGCCTATCTAATTATATTGTTAAATAACGTGCATGCATTTGCAAAGTATTTCTGGTTTTGCCTGAACTGGCCTGATGACGACACAGAGTTTAGTGTAGAATGAGCTAGGACTGGCTCTAATGTGATTAGTTGGGGAGGTGGGGGGGGGTGTTCATGCTGAGAAAAGTTAAATGTGAGGTTAATTCGGGATAAACTGAAAGCAGCAGGGTGGCAGATCACCCTCTTGGAGGGCTGCAAGGTCAAAAATATTTTTGCGACTGCCAGCTCCGGAGTGCCAGGATCACAGAAGCAAATGATATCTTTAAATCAGATACATAATCCAGGCAGGTTGTCAGCAAACGCTCCAAAAGCTGAGAGCCAATCAATATAAAAATACTTACTTACAGTACTTTGTTTTTGACCTAAAGTTTTTTTTTAGCAATCATCTCATACTGCATTGGGAAAACATGTGTAGATAAAAAAAAAAAGGTGATTTCAGCTTTAACACATTAAAGCTATCTCGCTGCAGCGATGATCTGATTGGTGGATACCTGATTCACTCCCCATGCTGTATTATAAAATAAGCATTTAGCTCAGTTGGCAGTGCAGCTCTCCAAGAAGGAAGTTGAATGACTCCAAAAACATTTGCCAGCCTTGACACTTGACAGTACGCTCCTCAGTATAGAAGGTTGAAGGGTTAGAAGATTAGATAGGCTGCATAGCAAGGGTAAGAGACAACACTTAAACATATTGGGATGACTCTCATTCTCTGCCCCGCTCCTTACTTTAGTCACTTGTCCACGTGCCACTGCTGTGGATCTCAAAAAAGTTATATGCAAGTCTTATATCTAGTATCGCCATGTGAAATCTGTACTTTAATTATCCCTGGCATGTTTGAATGGCCTTTTAGTGTTAAATCAACGACAGCAAACGTCCCATATTGAGTTTCCTATTAAGTTCAGCTTAATTTCAATGATAATATTTCTTTCTCAGGGGGAGGGGGATGTGCCATAAGAACCAGTGTTTACTAAATAAATACAACCATTGATTGGGGTACTGGAGAGTTAAAAATAGATCAATGACATACATAAACACATCATAAAAACAAGCAACTCATGTTATTTACAAGTAAATGATAACTTGATATGACTTTAAAAAATTTCACCAATTTGAGAGCTTAACCACATTTTCATTTGGTCTCTAACCAGTGACCCCAGAAAATAAAACAAACTAGAAAGGTGAAAAAACACAAAAGGTCACTCACTTGGCATTGCCAGATGCGGGCTTCTTCCGGCGGAACATATTCAGGAAGCTGTTGCTTGTTGATTGTGCTGCAGACTTCCCATCTCCAACATGCATTCGCACCACGTCAGATGTGGTGAAGGCGCTTCGGACATTCCTCTCTGGTTTGGCAATGATTATGTACATCTTGGGTGTGAACATGCAGCCCAGTGCCACTGTTACACTCAGGCTGACAGAAAAGGATGTGGTTATGATCTTGTAGTTAGAGCCAAAGTAGATTGGCACAAAGGCCAACCAGATGATGCAGGTAGTGTACATTGTAAAGGCAATGTATTTAGCCTCATTAAAATTGGCGGGCACGTTCCGCGTCTTGAAGGCATAGTATGTGCAGCTCATGATTAGGAGGCCATTGTAGCCCAGCGGCGCTACCATGCCTAAGTTGCTGGTGTTACAGATGAGGTAGACCTCACGTATGCTTGGGTATGACTTGATGGGCTCAGGTGGCTCCAGAATGATGAGTGTAATCTCCAGAGTTAGCTGCACACTAATAAGCATAAAGGCAATGATCATTTGGGCCCAGGCGCTCATGAAACGTGGTTTCCTGGTGCAGATCTTCTTCTTGCTGCCAGCCAGAATGCGGGCAATGCGGTTAGTTTTGGTCACAAGGGCAGAGTAGCACATGGCAGATGAAAGGCCCACTAGGAGCCGCTGCAAATAGCAGGAGGCCACTGTGGGACGGGCGATTAATGTGAATGGACAGATATAGCCAAGGAAAATGCCTGCCAAGATGATGTAACAGAGTTCTCTGCTGGAGGATTTAACCACAGGTGTATCACGGTACTGGATGAACACAAAGGTAACAAAGGAGGTGATCAGGATGCCCACGCAGGAGAAAACCACTGCGACTATAGATTCCACGTCTCCCCAATCAAGATACTTCAAAGGTAGGGGCTGGCAACCTGGGAACAATAGAAGAGATGCTGGGTCAATCTTTTATTGGTTCTATAGTTGGTTTTATGGAATGAAAGGTACATTAGAACATGGTGGGAACAAGTGGGTCAAAGAGCATGAAAGAGTCGAGTAATGTAGCAGAGTAGAGTCTTGACAAGGGCCTGATTTTGGAAAATGCTTTTGGTTGATTTAATATACTAAGTAAGTAGATAAGTAAAGTTTATTAAGTAAGTGCTTTTCACAGACATGTAGTTACAAACTAAAAAATAATATAAAAGAAAAGAAAAGAACTAGGAAGAAACACAATAAAAGTATAATACATAATAAGTATAATGATAAAAAGTATAATCATAAGTTAAGGCTAACACAAATGGCTACTAAATGCCACCTAAAATATAGGTTTACAGCAATTTTCATCCCCAGTAGACACAGAATTCAAATCAATTAAAACCTATTTTTAATGCCTCCAACAAGGAGGTTATGTTTTGTGTCATTCTATCTGTAAACACAGTAGCTCGAAAAGATTTGAATGAATGAATAAAACTTTGTATGGGTGTAGAGTGGGGTCATGTTAACAATCCATTAAAATTTGGCTTACATCTACTATAGTGTTCAAGGTCAACTTAATGATTTATTGGTCAAAAATTTGACAAAAAGTCTTATAACTTAGAAACTATGATTCTTACAAGTATGGTGTGTCTTTTCAACATATAGAAAGTACCATAAAAAAGATATGTCACATTTGACCTCTGACCTGTCCTTCAAGTTCTATAGATTGATATGAAGGTCAAAGTGATAAAAATGCTACAGTGTGGCTAGCTATTTATTAAAACTATGTTTCTTACTGCCATTGTTTGTACTGACAGCAAATAGGCATATATAAAGAATGATATATGGGGATTCTGAATATCACGTTACTTTGGATCTCTCACCTCTTCTGCCACTCTCAAACATTTGTGCTATGGCACTGTGAGGAGCTCATTTGCATTTTTCGTCCTACACACCCCACAGCTCTATTTCTCTTCTGTCATGATGCCCCGCATACTCGTCATCCAACACACAGAAGAAGTTTGGAGAGCTTAATTGGAGAAAAATGACATCCCTAGACTTCCCCAGCTTAACACTCCATAAATTACATGCTTCTGCTAATAGTATTACAGTGACTTCACGGAGGAACCCAGTTCTGGTCCGCATGCTAAAATCCTAATATGCCAAATCATAAGATAGCTGAAATTTTAAAATAAGCCAACGTCTTTTCCTCTGGGCATTCTAATCTGAAAGGTACTAATGAGCATATCAAGGTGTGAAGCAGCTCTTTCAGCAGGGTTTTATTTTAAATGCAGGGGGAAGTAGCAACAGAGAACTGTTGCTTGTTTTCTCTTGGCCACCCACCCAGCTCAGCTTGCAGATGCATTTGCCCTTCTGCATACAAACAGATACCAGTGGCAAAGATGAAATGTATCTGCATTCACTTATCTAGCACAATCCTCAAATCCCTTATATTATACTAAGCTCTGAGAAGACCATTGAATATTTGAAAAAAATGAAGTTTAATCTTCTGCTGTATATTTTCAAAAATACACATTCACAATGGCAGACCCTTGCTCCATGAATAGCATATCACCTCTCTCTATTAGTATTCCTCAAATGTAATGAGAGTGAAGGAAAAATTTCTTCCTTGACAGACTGCTGAAATGTATCCTCAAGCCTCTCATGGCAGTAATAGGATTTTACACCTGGGAATTGAGAGCTCCTCTCAACTTTATAAATCGCTGTCAGAACAAGCACCAGGTCACAACAAGAGCAGAGAGGAAGGAAATGAGCAGCAGTATTTTTTGAGGGAGTGGTGTTAAGGTTGAGGAAATGAAGAAAGCAGGGGCACAGGAGCTGCATGGTGAAAAGGTGTTGTCAGACCACTGAGGTGCTGTGCGAATAGCCTCATGGGTAGGGGATAATTATTGAGAGCATAAAGATGTCAGGCCCACTAAAACATACTCTAGCTGGGCTAAGAGTGAATACATGAAATGGGTAAAATAATGAGTGTGGATCGGTAATGGTGAGTAAGGGATGGGGATTGTGGATGAACAATGTAATAAATACAAACACAGATTGGCTCACAGCTTCTGGTTTTGTTTCTCCTACCTGCCAGGTCATCATCCGGCCACCATCCCAGCTCGCACGCCTTGCAGGTAAATTCATCCTGGACATACTCATTATCCTTGCATGTGGTGCAAATCCAGCAGCAGCTCACCTCACCCTTCCTAATCACCTGCACGCAGAGAAGCAACACATCATCAACAACAGTGTGTCAAAGAAAGCTCAGTAGTCAGTCACAACAGTGAACCTTGAAAAAAGCACATCTCACCTGAAGTAACCTAAATAAGTAATCAGCACCTCGGGGCTATCAAGATGAGGATTTGTTCGTGCTTTTTCTTTTTCCTCAAGCCCCAGACAGTGTTTAGAAAACAAGGCCAGCTGCTTTTACATTGTGATCCCAAAGAAGCTGTTACCAGCACTGTGATATGTAAAGCAGGGTGATAAGTGGG
Source organism: Pterophyllum scalare (assembly GCA_024447675.2). Taxonomy (NCBI): domain Eukaryota; kingdom Metazoa; phylum Chordata; class Actinopteri; order Cichliformes; family Cichlidae; genus Pterophyllum; species Pterophyllum scalare. The sequence continues at coordinate 39,438 of JAMQGT020002659.1, forward strand.
GCACGAAACAAAGCAGATAGAGAGGGAAGCATGAACAGCTAGGAGAGAGGATGCACCCTCCCTCGGGGCAACTCAGTGTATAGCCAGGCTGAAAACAATCGTCCCCAAATGAAGGAAATGAGGGCATTTACTCAGCCTGTGCACAATACTTTTTATTACTTAGGGTCCAAAACTGCCCATCTCCTAGTTCAGGTAGGGTGGAAGTCACATGAGTTAATAGTGTATAGTATATAAAATGTTTGTCATATTTAAATAGACCAAGTAAACATTTTTTTTCACCTTTTTCTTTTGATAACTTGTAATTAGAGGAGGATTTTAAAATGTAGGGCAGAATAGCATCTGCAATCTTCTTGCTTCAAAGGATATAAACAAATGTAAAGGATTAAGATTTAGTGCAATTTTTTTTGATTGTTTGTTTTGGGGTTTTTTTTTAATTTTTTTTACCAGAAACAGATATTTAAGGGCACTAGTCCAACCCTTGAATCATCTCTTAAATGACAGCTCTTTTTAATCACAGGAGGGATTGCCTTGAAAGTTAGACATTCATGGTTTCCTGAGCCTTAATCCTAATGATCATATTGATTCCTTTGCTTGGTTCCCTCCAATTCCCATCCACAAGCTGCATGCACATAAACACATACAAAGTAAATCATTTTTTAAAAGGTTGTGTGGGAAGTGCTGATCCCCATGGGCCATCATATGCCCACACTGCTAATCTTAATTGCAGATAGAAGAAAAAAAAGATTATCATGGCAGATTATATTCAGCTTGTAGATCGTAAAAAGCTCATAAACACAGAGACTTTTCTTTTTTGTTTGTTTGTGGTTTTGTTTTCTTAAACATTACCTCCCATACCTGTACTGCAAGGACAAAAAAAAAACAAAAAATCATACACATTGCATTTGGAATGAAGAAACTGGCAAATGGTTGTGCCCTTCAAGATCGGTGTGCACCTCCTTTTTTATACAGTATAGCAAGTAGTGAAAGAAATTCAATTATAGCTCCTAAATTTGATTACTAGGTCTTGCAATCTGTGAGGTAGCAAAATATTCCCCATTATTCACTTCCAAGAGACAGAAGGACAATAACCAAACCAATCAGAGAGAAGGCATAGCGCAAAGAACCAGAAGAACATTCTAAAATTTGGCAGGAGTCAAGAGAAGCGAGAGGGATCATAAATCAGTAAACACTGACCCAAAAGCATATGTCCATTTTAAATATTGATATACACTGATCAGGTATAACATTATGACCACCTGCCTAATATTGTGTTGGTCTCCCTTTTCCTGCCAAAACAGCCTTGACCTATCGTAGCATAGACTCCACTAGACCTCTGAAGGTGTGCTGTGGTATCTGGCAACTTAAGTCATGTAAGTTGTGAGGCGGGGCCTCCACGACGTGTTTGTCCAGCACACACCACAGATGCTCAATTGGATTGAGATCTGGAGAATTTGGAGGCCAAGTCAATACCTCAAACTCGTTATTGTACCCCTCAAACCATTGCTGAACCATTTTTGATTTGTGGCAAGCTGCATTATCCTGCTGAAAGAGGCCACAGCCATCAGGGAATACTGTTTTCATCCAAGGGTGTACATGATCTGTAACAATGCTTAGGTAGGTGGTATGTGTAACATATGGATGGCAAGACCCAAGGTTTCCCAGCAGAACATTGCTCAAAATATCACACTGCTTCCTGGTGCCAGGTGTTCCCAGGTAAGAGACAAACATGTATCCAGCCATCCACGTGATGTAAAAGAAAACACGATTCATCAGACCATGCCGCCTTCTTCTATTGCTCCGTGGTCCAGTTCTAATGCTTGTGTGGTTGTTGGTGCTTTTGGTGGTAAACAGAAGTCAGCATGGGCACCCTGACCGGTCTGTAGCTATGCAACCCCATGCGCAACAAACTGCAATGCACTTGGTATTCTGACACCTTTTTATCAGAACCAGCATTAATATTTTGGGGAATTTGAGCTACAGTAGCTAGTCTGTTACATCAGATCACACAGGCCAACCTTCACTCCCTATGTGCATCAGTGAGCCTTGGCCGCCCATAACCCTGTTCCTGGTTCACCACTGTTACTTCCTGTGACCACTTTTGATAGATACTGACCACTGCAGACTGGGAACATCCCACAGGAGCTACAGATTTAAAGATGCTCTGACCCAGTCGTCTAGCCATCACAATTTGGCCCCTCTCCAACTTGCTCAAATCCTTATATTTTCCTATTTTTCCTGCTTCTAACACATCAACATCTTGAGTACAAAATGTTCACTTGCTCCCTAGTATATCCCACCCACTAGCAGGTAACATGATGAAGATATAACAATGTTATTCATTTCAGCAGTCAGTGTTAATAATGTTATGCTTGATCACTGTACAAGCTTTGAGTTAATGTGGTAGATTTAACCAGAGTTCAGATTCCATCTCTATATGTCTTTATATACCTTGAAAATTTTGTATTACAGTGGAAGACATGTGGTACTGTGTTACCTACATAAACAATGGTATCATCATCATACAATGATATTCACTAATTTCCTGGGCCAGTGGTTTGGGGAAAGAAAAAATAGTAGTGGCTAAAGGGGTCAGCTGTGGTGGGTTCCCCTACATAGAGAAGGACTATTTCCTGTGAAGATCATTGCCAGTTTGTACATAAGAGTTTGTGATGGTTGTCTACAACCACATAATTGAAAGACTGGTAATATTTATTTATATTGTATAAATTAAATATAGTAGGGTTTTATACTCCCATCTCATTAGTTTATAATTATTGAAGTTGGTGGTTAATGTGGTTAATCCATTATGCTATATTGCCATTTTAACACATTTTAAATAAGTAAATTAAATAGTTACCTGTCTGCTGGTTTGAGCAAAAGAGGAGACTGATGGTGGACCTGGTTTAAGTACAGAGGCCAGTCAAGTGGACTTAACCATTTGTGATCACATGGGGGGGGAATGTGTTCTTTTTTGTGTTTTAAACTATAATTACTCTCTCTGGCTCCCCCTGTGGCATTTAAAATGGTTTACTCAGTCAGGTTGAACAGGTCAGTAGCTTGAGTTCTGTTATTTTGTTATGTTACATATCTCTTGTGTAAAGTTTTGTTTAGTTGACCTCTTTTATGAGCCCACTGATTTCCTAGAATAGCTTACTTTCATGAGTTTGTATTTATATCACATTTTTTTTCTTTTTTGGGGTACAATAAAACACACACTTTGAAAATACACCTGTGCCTATATGTTCTTGGCTGTTGGGTCCCTGATAGAGTTTTATCATAATGATGAATTGCGTTCCCAGGTCAAATTTCTACCTAATCTAAAATAATCCCACTGTAACCCAACAAATTTTGACTGGCATTCAATCATAGAACCAAGCAGGATGAGTCACTACATGTCACATAAATATGTGATACACTGTTTGATGTTAAACAAGGCTGAATAAAACTGATTTGATCAATGTGCATCAGTTTCATCCAATGTACTGCTAACAAAGTAGCAAGTACTTTATCATCTCCATTCAGGAGGAAGAGAGGTGTGTAATTACCTCATTAAGTACTATTAAATACTTATTTGGCAAACCTGTGTTATGACTTTTGCATCCGATTAATTTAAGTATTAATCATATCCAACCATGGGGATCTCAATTTAGTTAAAAAAAAAAAAAACCCAGCAAGATATAGCTTTGATGGAAATTTGATCTGAATTCACCTTAACAAAAGCCATCCTTAACTCTTCTATGGAGAAGGGGGGTATTGAGTGACTCAGATTCATTATCAGTGACATAAATCGCTGTGTGGTAGGCAGGTATAGGACCCCAATGCAGAACTCGTAAGACAGGACTGAAGTCAAAATACTCAGCTTTATTTGCTGGTTAACTCAGGGAAAACATATGAAATATAAACTGGGCTGGTCAGGAGCCAGGAATACACTAATGAGGAAGAAACTCAGAAACAACATGGGAAACCTGGAGCAAGGAAATACAGCATGAGGGGAGCAGATGACAACACAACAATGAACTGAGGAAAACACAGATAATATATACACAAGAGGTAACGAGAAGAGAGTGGAAACAGCCGGGGAGAACAGGTGAACTGAAACACACTAACGAGACAAGGGGAAGCAAAACTGAATGCAAAGTACATGCTATAAAGAGCTGCCAAAGTAAAACAGGAAGTCGCTATGGAAACAGAAACGCAGACTTGACACAATACAGGGAAGGCAGACGTACTGAGGAAGGGGACATCCGCACTGAGAGAAACATGAACTGGACATATGAAACACAGACAGACACGGGGATACAGAGATGGAGACAGAAACACAACAGAGGCAGGAACACTCAGGGAATAAGTGAAAGAAGAACCAAAACCCTAGGAATATAAATATCATAAAACAAACCATGAACTGCAAAAAGAGACATTGGAAAACCCTCGATCCTAGACCCAAGGACCATGACTTCATGACAATCAGACAGAGGTTGAGTTCTTGAAGAAAATACAAACATTATATTGTGTGAGATTTCAGATGTGAGAGAGTAGAATAAAGAGTTTTAAATGCTGCATTGTGTAATACAAGAGTCTATAAAATAAGAGGTGTTTTAAAGGCAATGACATTGGAGTTTTCTTTCCAGTCTTAAACCTAGCAGATGACTGTTTCTGGGTCCTTTAAAGCTATGTTTTTCTGGCTTTGTGCAATAAGAACACCATTATGCATCTTAACAAAGAGTTGAGTTCAGTTCAAGTTGCTGTTATTCTTTCCTGTAAAGCCTCAGAAAATCTGACTTCTTGTTGTGCCTGAAGCAGGATCAACGTATTTTCAGGTGAGTTAGCCTGCTAAGTCTATTTTTATGAAGGCAAGATGAAAACAAGATTGAGAAATCTATAGGACAGCCCTTTACGTCATCCCATAAATCTTGGGATGTCTACTAAGTCTGCATTAAATTCTACACATTTTTTTTTTAGTTGTTCCTTGACAAAAACACAAATATTATAATGGTTTAGAAGACAGACATTAAATGGGCAATGTGTCACTCTGGAAGAGTGTGAAATATGCTGATTTGTTATCTCAGAGATGGACTTGGATGAGTTCATATGACACTTAAAAATTTACTATAAGAAGGATCTGAATCCCTACCTTTATCTGTCCTTTGGAGCAGGGCTCACTACAGACTGAGCGAACCATGTCACTGCTGTTCATCCACAGTTTGTTGTCATCTATGCTCAAGATGCCCTCACTCCATGACCCCACATTTATGTAGTCATAGCGATTATCACCCACGCTCTGTAAATTCATGATGTCATACCTGGATGTTTCAGAGAGATGGGGGAGCTTGTATTAAAACATTTATTAAGTGAGAAAAGGGAAAAAAGATGGAGTGGGAAAGAGGTAGAGCGATGGGTAATTTAATGATAACTCCACAGCTTAGCAACTTTTTTCTTAACTAAAGTTACAAACTGCTTACAACTCTGTTATGTGACATCAAGAGCTCATACCAGTGCACAGTGCATACTGAACCAGAATGTGCTGCACCTAACCTCCAGCTGACAGAGGAATGACATGGTTGTGTTTTCTGACTGTCAAATGTTGTCTGTTGGACTGTAAAGAGATGAAAGTGGCTGCCACAGTGGACAATCCACTAAATCTGTTCCAGTCCAGACTAATTACATCCTTTCATGCTCAAGATTGGTGCACAAGTGTGTGTTAATGAGTAGGAGAGCGGGAGAAGGGAGAAACGCAGATGACCAAGATGGTGATATCAAATCTCTATTTCCATTTCTTGCCTTTTGTTTTAATATTCTTACTAGATTCTTCATCCTCTTACCTTCCTGGAGTGTCTCCATTTTCGTCAAAATAAATCTCCTCTCCTGAGACTCCTCTGAAGGATGTCTTGAGAAGGTAGTCCAGCAGCTTGCTGCCATCGATAGGATCCATAGCCTCACAGAGCCCTGTCTGTCCTGGACATAGCTCCCTGTGCATATCATGGAGGCCATGAGCCATGGCATAGATGGCATTGATGACAAAGCCCATCTTACTATCCTGAACATAGTTCTCCTGCAGACTCTCATTCCCTGTCAGAGATGAAAGAACAGGTCGTCAAACAGCTGAAAGAATTCTGAAGTGCAAATGCAGAAAACCGGCTTCAAAGCAGAAAGAGAGAGAGAAATGAACTCTACAAACCAAGGCACCGTGTTAACCTTGATTCGCAGTTTTGTGGTTGTTGTTGTTGTTATTTGTTTTTTTCTGTCACTCTCTTCCACTCTTCTTAACCTGATTCCAAAAATCATGTCTTTTTAATGTCTTTTGTGTTGCTTTACTCAAAGCATTAGAAGTATGATGAAATTTGAAAAAGACATAAAGAACAAAGAAACAAAGACTCTTTTTTCTTTTCTTTTTTCTTTTTTTTTTTGCAGCAAAATATGTTAGCATTTATGCCCAAAAGCTCAATAGGAAACAGATGAGGAGAACAGCCAGTGCCTGGGAAAATCCTCAGACTGTTTGTGCAAGTTGTACTTCAGTCATCTAAAGGCACTGTCCCACAGCCACAGCTCAGTGTTTGGCAGAATGGTGGAAAAATAATAGATTTCTTCTAAACTATATTTATCTTTGCCTCCTTTGACAGTGCATTTAAAATACTGATGTGCCTCGTTTGTGACATCAACATGCACATACAGTGGGGGGAAACACAAGGATGCAGCCTATCCCCATACAACATATTTTTCAGGTGTTTGTGTCAGCAGTGTGTGCTGAGTGAGCCATTCCTTTGTGCAGCTTTCTAGTGTATACATCAATTTTTGTTTCCTTTCTTCCTCCTCGCGCAGTCCAAACAAGCAAGTGCTTTGCACCAGAGTTTGACTGATGAATTTCTCACTCTAACTGAGAGTCTGAGCCTGCCAGGATGGAGACATCTACCCATTTGACTAAATCGCAGATATTACAGAGAGCGTTGTGTTTAAAAACGCATCAGTCAAACTCGTCCTGTCTTGGAGGAGTCAAATGCGAACAAAGTGCGGGTGAAATTCAGACAGATGCTGTTTTAATAATCATGTCTCAAAAGATGCACTTACCACCACGAAGATCTTTGGAATATAAGAGGTTTGTAAACGTGCGATACAAAGTAGAAAAGGATCCGTAACCTTATGACTCTGAGAAGTTAACAGTCATCACAAACCACTAATTGATTTTTATTTATCATTTGATTAGAAGCATGCTGACCAATTTATCTAACTGCTGTTCTGCAGGGTGGATTTGTCGTGAGCAATTTTTGAATAGTGGTTGAAAAGCTATTAACAAGTCAAGAACACAATTTACCGTGATCACCTTTTGCAAGCAAATGGAGAGAATATTCATGGAAGAAAACACAAGGGGGAGGGGGGAATCAATCACAGTTTTTGTTATTATTCATGAGTTTTGCTCTCATATTTGTGGTTATATTTCACCCTCTGGTCTCATTTATAAAAGAAAAGAAGACAGTACCTGAAAAACAAAACTGTCTGACTCGTGACTGTTTAGAAAAAAAATCTACTCCTATCTATAAACATCAAAAACATGAATATTTTGTCATATCCTACCAGAGCAGACTTTTTTGTAGTTCTTCTTTTCCTGGGGATGGCCCGGGAGGCGGCACTGAAAACGATACTGCCAGAACTCGGGGAACCAGGGGTTCCTGGTGTTGGTGTCCAGACGCAGCTTTAGGTAGTAGTCATCAAAGGACTTGACCACCTCTGACTGGAGCTTCATTGTGATTCCTCCCTCTGCTTCCTGCTCATAACCCTCCACAACTTCGTAACGGTCTGCCCATCCATCACTACAGGAGCAAGAGAGAAAGCGAGACGATGATCTGATGATCATAGGGAGGACAGCAAAAGACTATGGAGAAGATTTGAGGAAGAATAAAATGTCATAATCACGAGAGGCACTGCTAGACACTGATGATACTCTGTGCCTGTCACTGTCATAGTTGTTTTATAAAGGATTGTTGAATGTTATAATTTGTAATTAGCTATGAATTCAAATTGACAAACTCTTCACAAAAGCTGCTTTATTCGTTCATTCAACACAATGTAAACAAAGACGGGCTGCTGCTGTGTACCACTACATCTCCTAGAGCCAGGATACTCAACTTGCTTTGCTTAGGGGGCACTTTTGCTAAATGCCAGGTGGTCAGGGCCTTATTATTATTATTATTATTATTATTATTATTATTCGCAGTAGTAGTAGTAGTAGTAGTAGTAGTAGTAGTAGTATTAAATGTTAGATTTCATCTTTCTTTCCCATCTCTTTTAACTAGCATTAACACACAAATTTGGTACAAGGACTCACACTAAGGCCTATAAAACAAATAAATTATCATAATCATCCATCATCAATCAACCACAGGTGGGCCACAAGATCAAAGGTCACAGTCCCAGCAGATCAGCTGATCTTAATGCCAGCCTGCATCAGCTGATGGCTCAGCTGATACCCTTCTATTTGCTCCATGAGTATCCAGTTGGCAAATTTCACACAGGCATACAAGTTACACTGCAACTAACCTCCACCCCAGCGTCTTCTTTTCTTATTATGTGTGATTTAATGAGTGCCATATCTGTTGCCACTGATGCCTGCTATGTTTTGTATGGGAAGTCTTGTTGCTGCTCTCCCTGCATCCAGCTTTCCATATTTGTATCTGGAAAGGCAGAAAGGTCCCAAAACAGAGCCATACCACCAAATATAGCGGTCCTGGCTGAAATATTTTACTGCAGTCAAAAGCTGTACATGCATTTTGGTTGCTGATGTATCGTTTACACGTAAAAATGAACTATAATATGGCTGGCAGGCCAGCTGTCATCCTGCTGCAGGCCTCGTTTGTCTCACAGGCTGAAAATTGAGTATCACTGTACGATTGTCTGCTTTAATCATAATCATATTAGTCAGGAGAGGATAGGTGTTTAGCACAAGCACAGAGAAATAAGTAATACCAAATCGTTAAACTGATATCACTGCACTAAATCACTATTATCACCATCCAGATCATTAACTTTTGGCAGTAGAGTCACTTTCAGAGCAAAAGCACATTATTTAGTTCCTT
>JAMQGT020002660.1:0-33143 GCA_024447675.2 Pterophyllum scalare
CGGTTTCCACCACAACAGTTGTTATAAGAGGTTTTATTTCCCACTTTACAGCCGATATCATAGAGAAAGCACTGAGTCACGGTTAACACTGTTCATGCAGGGCAAAGGACGACTTGTAATTAGTGGACAGATACCAGCTGAACAGGTCAAAAGGTATTAAGTTACAACATCGGCACTGGTTCTTTACCACTTTCCTTTCTCACCTGTTTATAGCTGTAAAACTGCTAATTGAACAGTAGGCCAATTAGATAAATCTATTATTAGTTCTAGCTCCTTCTTTTTTCAGTCAATTCATTAAAAGGATTAGGTGCTTATGTGCCTCGGGGCTAGCTGAGGTGAGCTGGGGCACCAGGCTTGTAATACACCTGATAAAACCTAATGAAGCCAAAACACATTTTAGAACCAGTTCAAGATCATTGAACTTTTACATTAACTTTTTAAACATATCTGCAATCCTTGTCAGATTTTTAACACGAAAAAGCTCATATATGAGGATATCGTCTTTTGGCTAAAACCATTTGTACTTTGAGGGGTACTCATGACTCACTGTCATGCTTTTGCCTAAAACAAGAGGTGCCTGTGCTCAGGAAAGACACCACTTTGCTGCAGGATTCAGGAACAGAAGCTGAAACAGGAAACCAGAGCGAGTGCACCGTTTCTTCCTCTTGAGGTTTTCTGCAGAGGAAAACAAAAAGTCGGATCTCATGGAATGGTTGCTGAAATCCTGCCCTTGCACCGATAGATCATAGAAATGCCAATAGATATTGACATGCTCACACAGTAGAGCCCAGCAATGCTGCAAGAAATGTCACCCAGTGGAAGTAATTTTATTTTATGCAGTGTTTATTTGTTTTATCTGCAGATTGCTGTTTTATGTTGTGCATACTTTGCATGTTTATGTGCATGATTTTAGTTTGAAAATACTCTTTTTAGTGTCTCTAGATAGTTTTAGTTCTTACATCTCCCCTAGCCAACAAAATGAGCTCACTTTTTAAAAGAAGGCAGCAGAGCAATGCAATGGGTGGCAGAAGGGATGAGAATGGAAAATGGAGGGGAATCTGTTTGGAAGGTGATGGTGACTAGAGAGGGAGTGAGGGAAGCAACATCTGATCAATCAAAATTCATTTGTTTAGAACTTTCAACAAAAGTTGCCGCAGTTCAAAGTAATTTACGAATGACTGCCAAACAATAATCAGACCACTCAAATGTAATAAAATAAAAGAAACATCATTAAAAACATCATAAAGTAAACGCAGCTTAGTGGATAAAACAAAACTTTCTATCAGTACAACAAAAACCATTTAATGAGCTTTAAAAAATAACACACTTGACATTAATACATAAGTTTGCTACTTGTATATTATTTTGCTACATATTTCTTACCAGGATGTTTGGGTTGCTTTTTTGTTGTTTCTTGTTTCATCTGTAACACTTCCTGTTTTTCAATGACAGAGTGAAGATAGTCGATTTCCTCATCCAAGTCATAGGATTTAACTTCATCTGAAGACGAGAAAAGATTCAACTTTATCACACCACCAGCATTCACCAAAAAAAGCAGTAACACTGAAAGTCCTGTTAAAGGCCTTTAGCAGTGAACCCATTCATGTAACATACAGCATGCCTGTTTAAAATGTAGATAAAAACAGAATGCAATGGTTTGCAAATCTCATAACCCAATATTTTATTCACAATTGAACATAGAAAACATATTAAGTGTTAAAATGGAGAAATTTTACTATTTCGTGAAAAATATTAGCTCATTTTGAATTTGATATCAGCAACATATCTCAAAAAAGTTGGTAGGGGGCAACAAAATGCTAGAAAAGTAAGTGGTACCAAAAAATAAACTGCTGAAGGAACATTTTGCATCTGATTAGGTTAATTGGCAACAGGTCAGTCACATGACTTGGTATAAAGAAGGGATGTTAGAGAGGCAGAGTTTTTAAAAAGTAAAGATGGGTAGAGGGTCACCAATCTGAAAAAAACAAAACAAACAAGACTACAAATTGTGGAAAAATTTCAGAATAATGGTCCTCAATGTATCTCATTATCTAAAGGACATAATAATGTCAACAGATTCAGATTCAGAGAATCTGAAAAAAGTGTGCACAAGGAACGAGGCCAAAAATCAGTACTGGATGCCCTTGATCTTCAGGCCCTCAAGTGGCACAGCAGTAGAAACAGGCATGATTCTGTCATGAAAATAACTGCATGGGCTCAGGAACACTTCCAGAAATTAAAGTCTGTCATCACAGTTCACCATGGCATCCACAAATGCATGTTAAAGGTCTATCATGCAAAGACGAAGCCATATGTGAACCATGATCGAGATACACTGCCATCTTCTCTGAGCCAAAACTCATTTAAAATGGACTGAGGCAAAATGGAAAACTGTTCTGTGATCAGATGGATCAAAATTCTTTTTAGATAACATGGACGCCACATGCTTTGGGCCCAAGAAAAGCAGGAACATCTGGCTTGTCAGAGCTTAGTTGAAAACCCTGCATCTCTGATGGTGTGGGGGGGTGTTAGTGCCTATGTAATTGGCAGCTTGCACATCTGGAAAGGCACCATCAGCTCTGAAAGGTATATACCGGTTTTAGAGCAACAAATGCTCTCATCCAGAGGACATCCTTTTCATATAAGGCCTTACATATTTCAGCTGGACATTAGAGCAGTAAGGCTTCATAGTAGAAGCGTCCTGGTGCTGAACCAGCCTGCCTGCAGTCCAGGCCTTTCACAAGTTAAAACATTTAGCACATCATGAAAAGAACACCCAGAACTGTTGAGTACCTAAAATCCTGTATCCAACAAGAATGGGACAACATTCCTCTCCCAAAGGTACAGCAACTGGTCTCCTCAGTTCCCAGATGTTTACAGTGTTTATGGACTGTTGCTGAAAGAAGAGGGAATGCCGCACTGTGGTAAACCTGGCCCTGTCCCAACTTTTTAAAGATGTGTTGCTGCCATCAAATTTGCTGCCAGCTAATTTTCTTAAAATTGTACATTTTCTCAATTTAAACAATTGATATGTTGTCTATGTTCCATTGTAATCAAATCATAAATCCATGCAAATCATTGCATTTTGTTTTCATTAGCATTTTAAACAATGTCAAAACTTTTTTGTAATTCGGAGTGTGTATACTTATTTGTCATATTTATGCTCACAACAGAGAAACTCAGTTAGGCAGTGATTGACCTGAGGAATTCAGGGATAAATCAAATAATCGAACAATGTCCTGTCCTTCAGCTGTTTTCTTTCTTTCTTTTTGTCATCTCTTCCCCCAGAGGTCTCATAAACCTAAATTTAAAGTTCATCCAGTGACTGCAGGTAACATGTGACTATTGTTGTGAGCAGGGGAGGGACAAGCAGAAAGCATTTGCATATGGTCAAGGAATGAATGCATAAATTTGCATGTGTTTTGACTCTCAAGTGACAAACAGTGAGCAGGCTCGTGCTTTCTTTTCTCTGGGGGACTGATTAAACAGGAGACAATGCTAAACTGTTGTTAACAGCCCTTTAGACCAGACAATGAGCCACATTCCTGCAGGACGGCCAAAGGCTCCAAGGTGACCGGGGCCGAGAGTGTGTGTGTGGCCACAGGAGGAAGCACCACAGGGGGGGCAGGAGCAATCAGCCAAACCCTGGCTTCACTGGGATTCAGTTGCTACCTTCACAATAGACCCCACAGCTCACTGCTAATGGAGCTAATCAAAGAGTTGTTTCCCCCTGTAAAGCCTACCTGCTATATATCAAATCCTATAATTTGATAATAGGTGTTTGCAAGCAATCTTAGTGATACAATAAGTAATATAAAGAGTACAAAGTGCAAAAAATTAAAAATGACAGCACTGTTGTCATTTTTATTATTACTACTAAGTTTTATTTGATGGGGATGATGCTGAAAGTGATGTGCTGCACAGAGTTTATAGCTACTGTTAATTTCCAACTGTTGTGCTTTTACATCCACAATACATAAAAGAACATTTTACAGTATTCAATTACATAAATCCACAATATTCTACAGATACAAGACTGCAATAAATACATGTAACTGGGGAATAACAGCAATATAATGAACTACACATAAAAAAGATACATTAATTAAAATATGATTCCTAAAACATGAATAACTATGACATTGTAGTATAATGAATTTTTTAAAAGTGCAGCTCTGATGTGCTTTTAGCCAACCTTTGACCTTTACTGTGAAATATTTAATACCTGTGATTAATTTGATTTAGTTGGACTTAGATTCATCATGCTCATAGTGACTCTGCTACTGTCTTGTCTTTGGATATATCTAGAAAGCAGTTTTGGGGCTAGACTATACATTTGAAAAGTAATTTAAGAAAAAGCTAATCCTGTGATGCCAACAAAGAGGCTTTTTATCCATTTGCTTCTATCTGATTCTTGAGGAATACCCATCCCATTTTTCAGCACAGATTACTTTTCTTGGCCAACTCTCAGACACTGCTCTCTTGTTTGAAGACGACTCAAACCAATCCACATCCTGAGCAAATATGCAGAGTATGCATGTTAAAACTCCTGAGGAAAAAAAACCTGCATGGCCAGCACCACTAAACCAAGCTACACTACTGTGTTATTACGCCAGCATTAATGATTGCAGTGTCACTTTCACTCCAGAAGGCTGGCCATCTGGCCAAGCTAATGCCTATGATATGACATGCCAGCACTTTCACTGAGTGCTTTGTTACTGTTTCACTCCCCCTCCACCAGTAGCCATTTAGTGCACTCCATAGCAGGTGTCTGTGGAGGCGGGATGCACCATCTGTACCCTGCAGGTGGATAAGAGCACCAACTGTGCCTCTGTGCTTGCCAGGAGTGTGTGGCGATGTGGGTTTAAATTTTTGAGAAAACACAAGAGAGGGGGGAGACTGGCTAGTGGTGTTACAAGTTTTTGATGTTACTAAAACATCTGCAGCAGAAATAAAATAAAACAGTATTTTATTTAAGAAAATTCCCTCAGCATCCCACTGAGGCCAAAGTTGATAATTCACCTGACAAAATGGTGACTGTATTATGTCTGTGGGCGGATTGTCACTCACTCAAGTATGCACACCTTTCCTTCTAAAAGAGAGTTTTGCCACCGGCCTGATAATGACCCATAACCTCTTGTGAACACTCAGGGGGTAGTTGGGTACAACAAACAAACACTAAACATCTCAACAGGCACTCTTGGTCACACACACATGTGCTGTTTTCTTTTCCCACTGAAAAAACATTCACATTTCTTCAAATCACATATGTACACACTTACTTCCTGTTTTTCCTAAATCAGGCTGACTTATCAGTTTAGCCACCTCGTTTACAGTTCTATGGAAATGGCAAACCACTGAGATGGAATTACACAGTGTTTTCTAACAGAAACGAACAAAAAAAACTTATTAAATATATTTGGTTACATGTATTTTTGAAATATCAAACATCCTCCAAATGTTGCTAAAGTCCACAGTGACATCTAGACAAATGATAATTGCCCCCTCATGCACAAACATATTAACTGAAATCTGACATATATCATCTGTGTTAAGCAGTTGATGTTGTATCAATTATAGGGCTGTTCATTTTAAAATTACAAAAACACAAAGCTATTAAAGCTAGTTTTATGTCAGCATAATTAGAAGTAAAAAGGACAAGAGGCACAGGCTTGATGATCAAGACTCACTGTGTCCTGCTGCCACCTAGTGTGTAATATAATAAATGGAGGAAGAGGGAGCCAAAGACTAGGCATCAGCTCAGGGTTTTTTCACCACAATAACCTTTTGGGGGTTTTGCACCACCTTTAAGTCAAATACAAAGGAAAACTGCCATCACTGTAACATTATTTTTTCATCTGACCAATTTTATTTACTGGGTATTCATTTACCAAATCATAAAAGACATTTCTGTTTGTTTCTTAATTGCCTTTACCGTATGGAGACTGATCATGCTTACTACTGAGCAAAGTCACTTCCAGATGATCAATTTGGAGCCAGAGGGGAAAAAAACTAACAGTCCACAATGTTCTGAGATTTTATAAAGATCTGTGACTAAACAGTGTTAGCCACAGATCTGAGATCAGTACATGCTCTTTTCAGTGCGTTTGAAAAAAAGGTCAACAAGACAATTACACTAGAGGAAAGCAACCAAAAAGGTCACAGTTTAATCAAAAACTTGTATTTACTTTATAAGGTAGAGTGTGGAGGGAGTGGTGCATAGTTGAAATGCCATTCTGCCAATTAATTTCTCAAGTTGGTGATTCTGTAGTTTATGATTATAGTAGCGAGTCATTCTCCACCTGCTATAAAAGTTAGTTACAGCCAAGTGCACAGTTTTAGGTCAGTATGAAATGTACCCAGCAATTTTCTAACACAAATAAAGAGCTGCACCTGTTTTTCGCACACATACACACACACACACACATACACACACACACACACACACACACACACACATTTAGAGGAAATGCCTACTAATATAAACACAAAAAAACAATGGGAGTCTAAAAGGCTTACAATAAACCACATAGAATTGTTTTGCCTTTTCTCTGATGAAGTCTTAGAATGATGATTGTCATAGGTCAATCTTTGATTAAAAATCTGCAAATATTAACGTTAATATTTCAACAAAAAATGATTACACAAGCAAATTATTTAGGTAAACTAAGTAATCCTAGGCAATCCTTGGCAAGAGTAACTGTGAAAATTAAGATTCAAATTCAGGTATATAATAGCCAATAGTGCCATATTTATTTTATTTCTGTCAGTCTCTGTCTCCGTTCTACATTTTAAATGCAGAAATAAAAGCAGCTGGAATATTCGCTGACGGCAAATAGAAGGTAAAGAAATGTCAAATTAATCACATTTCTTTCTCTGGTACATAGGCCATATAGACAGAAGTACCAGGCCACACCTCATAATCTCTGAATTCAGGTGTTTTCAGTCCCACCTACCCATGCAGCCTGCCTTTACAACCATCTGTAAAAGAATGAGCTGTTTTAAAGAGCTCACTGGATTCAAGTGTGGTACTGTAACAAAATGCCACTGTTGCAACGTGTCTGTTCCAGAAATTTTTTCCACAATCAGCTGTAAGTGGCATTGCAAAGTGAAAACATTTAAGCAACACAGCTATGAAGTGGCACCACGTAAAGTTACAGAGCTGCATTAACATCAGCACAAAAACTGTGCGCTAGGAGCTTCATGGTATGGGGTTTCATGGCTGAGCAGCTCCTGTAAGTGTAATGAGCAGGTGACCCAGTACTAGCGTATGTTGAAAATAATGCACAGCTTTACAAGCTGCACATAGGTGTAACATTGGCGTTATATGACTGGTAAGCTTTACCAAAGTGGAACAGTGTAGTCGAAACAATCATCAACTATCATAAATCTGTATATAAATGAAATTGGCAACAAAAGAGCATCTGTTTCAGAGGGTGATAAGATTCTTTTTCATTTTTAATGCAGTGTGCCTTGTTAGCATTTCATCCAGTCACTGAGGTAAATTGTAATTTGACTCGCCATTATTCCACTTTTCTAGTTTCATGTTACAAAAGTAGGATATTTGCAGCTGTCAGCATGTTGTGGTCTTTTTGTTGGTGACTGCTTTCTTTTACATTGCATTATATAAGGCAATATAAGCATGCAGACACAAAATGGGGTGGGGTGGGGTGGGGGTGGGGGGCAAACAGTCTTACGTAGTTACATGTAGATGTAAAAGGAAAAAAAGAGTATAAGAGGAATACAGAAGAACAGAAGGAGTAAAACACCCAAAAGCAATTGCCGTGCCTTCGGCGCATACACAATTTGACCCCATACAGTGAATACTATCATGTCTGTTTTTGCTACTTGTGATCAGATGACACAGCTCTAAGGCATATTGTGTGTTTACAAATGGCAGTGCACACCTCCATGTCAAACACAGGCAGGTCCTACAATAAATGCACTGCTTGCCTCACTTGCTCACTTACTGTGTGTGCGTTCCATGACTTTCCCAGTTAAACATTCAACTGTGACTATAGAAACAAAACGTCACACAACAGAATTTTGCTGCTTTAGCAAGCACACTAAACATTTAGTGTGAATCAGTTCTTTAGATGAGACAACGGGAATGACCTCAGAAGTCCAATTTGCAGGATGTGCCCAAGCAGCCACTGGTCTGCATGCAGAGATACAAGCAGCCGCTACCAACGGATATGCCAAAAACTCACTGATTATATGAATTTAACTGTCATCATTTAATAAATTTGGTTCTTCCTTTTCTGTGTGTTTGTGTGTCTGTGCATTTGGGCTTAAATATGAAAATGAGACAGAGACTCTCATGTGGATCACTGTGTTCTGTGGTCTCTCAGGGGTTTATGTAACCACTTTAGGAAGCTTAGAGGTCTACAATGTACTAGATTCGCAACATCACACATGTGTAAACATCACAGTGGCACAGAAACAGAAATACCACCCAACATTAATGTAACCATACTAACTGATCGCATCTTATCATCCCATGCGCAGACTGTAAATAATCCTCTCTCCTTCCGCATGATGTGACCTTTCTCTCTGACACTTACCTCCTTCTCTTGTTTACTTCTCTCTCTGATGCTACTGAGAATAATTTGAGCCAAGTTTGCATTGGATCTGCTGCAAACCGGTATAAATTATTAATCCTGCACAGAACCCACATGTGCCCACCGAATGACACAAACACACACAGTTCAAACACACAGACGTTCATGCACTTAAACACAAGATGTTGCCTTTTCTCCATCCAATGTCTGTAGTGCCTTCTTGAAACATGGAGCGCATGCCAGCAGCGTAATGCCATGTCATGAAAATCGGAAAAAATAAGATTTATTTTTGCAGCTTGGCTCTTTCATTGAGTGATATTAGATTCAGTGATGGAGATCAAGGGTAACAGAGACACAGAGGGAGAGGGAGAGAGCATGTCATCTGAGTGATTAAGGCCGCCAGCATGGGGGTAATATGTGCCCATTTGTGTGTCTTTGTGTGCGTGTGTGTGTGTTGGAGACATAGCAGGGGCAGGGGCGGATTAAAATACACAGAGAATTAGACTGCTGCACAGTTGCCAGAGACATGGGAGGAAGAAAAGGAGGGTGAAGGAGGAACACAATAAAGAATCACGACATTGGTATAAGACAAGAGTCTACTAATTTATTACCATAGAGAAGCCATTTTTATAGATGTCATTTAAACCACACACAGGTAACCTAACTTGAATTGAAAGTATAATTGCAATGAGCACAACCAACTGTTCAAAAAAATGTAAATTTACTCTTGTTAAGAAGATTTTTTAAATCTCAGTTTTAACTGTGCAAATTCACTAAATGGAGTTGTGTGTAGGGAATCACAGTGGCATGCCTGACTAACCGTGGTAGAATTCAGATTTTCCTATTAATTTGCTACCCTTTAACTTCATCGGTTATTTATTTTTTCAGCAGAAATCATAAATGTTTTTGGTCTAGCTGAGCATTCCCACCCTTGTGCTGGTTTTCTCCTGGAACTGCAGTTTCTCCCACAGTCTCCCACAATCTGCATAACATCTAACAAAACTGCAAATAAATGAAAGTGAAAATGATGAGTTATGAAGTTCTGCTCTTCGAAAAGTTGTTCTCTTAGACTTGATTATGGATTACTTCTGCCTTAGTTAAGTCTTCAAACCATTAGAAAATGTGCAAAAGTGTCCGTGTGAGGTGTAATGTGCTCAAAGGAACTGAGGAGTTTGTGAGCGTAGTGAGTGCAGAGCTGTGTGAAAGCATGCTTATCTTTTCCTCATACCATAATGTTGGTGCTTCACCGGCTTGCAGTGTCCTTTCTTATTCTCCTGCCCAGGGGAGAGGCAGGGACCACAATGGAAAGAGCCAGGCTTGCAGGGCTCGCGTCCCTGTTTGTCACAGACTGAAGGGCCCGGGCACCCAGGGTAAGCTGCATGACAGAGTAAAAATAACAGTCTTATCAGTAACGCAGTCACACTGATGTAATGCAGAAATGATGCTTTTAATGCGGGGGTGAAATAAACACTTCACATTGGATGAATAAGAAATACTTCACTTTTACTGGCAATCCTTTTTATTAGGGGATGTGTCTCTATTTAGAGATAAAACATCTGCCCTGGAACACAGTGTCCGCTGATGTCAGAGTTACATCACGGCTTCATGGACCTTTTAAAAACTGTTTTTGATGTAACCTCATCGGTTCAGTATTGTCAGTAAGACAGCCCCACCTGTTTGCCGACCTATATCGGGTTAATCACTTGAACTGATTACTGCCAGTCTTAGTGAGCTGACTCTAGATATATATACACAAACACGCAGCATGAGAGACACACAAAGGAGGGAGTGGGTCACAGAACCACAGCAGGTGCATTTGGTAGCAGAGGGCAAGTGGAGCACTGGTATGCTATCAGAGTGGATAATGAGCCCAGCAGTGCTGCACAGCTAAAGGTGAACATCACAGCAGGCACTGATGCTGGCATAATGAACATGGGGAGACTCCAGTATTTTTAAAGAATAACAGGTCACGGTTGGTCAGTGTACAGTATGATGTATGATTGCTGTAAAAACTTGGCTGAATAAGCATGCCACAGCATTTCAGAGAGTTGGTTTGGGTTCCCAGGACAGGAGCGAAGGTAGAGAAACCGATGTGCTGGGTTTATAATTAACTCTGATCATCTTGTTTTCATAGCACCTGTAAGCCAAAATCATAACTGAAAATATATTTTGATTAACTGGGCAGCCACAAAAAGGTCACAAAACTAGCTCACTACAACAGAGACTGAACATTTAGGTGCTAATAAATGTTGAAAATTCCTACATGAAAAAGACAGATTACACATATTGCGTGCATTTCATCACTCACAAACTTGCACTTTTTTGTACACCGCTCATTTCTGAACTAATTACTGCTGGTTTATTCAACATATTTCTCATTTTCATTCCTTGACTTAGCTTTTTACTTTGATGCCCACCGTTTTTGGCCTGTCTTAGTTAAACTCATCACATTTTCAAGGCAAAATTTATGAAGCGATTAAAAAGATTGTAGGTGAATTAGGCCACGGATTTCTCTGAATAGTAATTAAATGATACACAACTCACGAAGTCTTTACTCACTGAAAATCTCAAACTCTCAACAGCATCACATACACAATGCATTTGAGAAGGTTACGCATTGCCATCAGCAGATGAGTGCACGTCCACATCTTCTTATGCCACTGATTGGCCTGCCTGAGCGAGTGGGGGGGGGCGAAGTGACGTATGTGTAATCTGAGAACTTTGTTTGTGTCAACGAAAGACAATAGTTGGTGAATGAAATCACAAGCGTATTTTTGTGAACCATTAGTGTCTGACAGTAAATGGTTTATTCATCAAATAATTTACCTTATTACAGTACCATGAGTCACCTAAGAGTAACATTTAGGTAGAGAAGTCCCTGAGCATCCAAAGTCACGCTCTGTTCTCTCCTGTTCCCACTGAATAGCAACAAATCTATCACCTCCATCTTTAACTGCTCAGGCGCCTGCTTTGCTATTCTACACCCCTGTGAGAGCAGCATGCCCATGTACCAAATTCCTTTCATTTCTAATTACAAGATAAGAAATTCTCTCTGTTGTTTCCTTCCACTTCCTTCAAACCTTAAAACCTTAAAAGAAAGGGGAAAAAAAAAGAGTTTGCTCTGTCCTTGTGACACTTTATATAACTGCAAAAACCTGTGTTACTTAACTGAGTGATTGGAGTTCATTGGTGGGTATGTGCCTCTGTGCACGTGCTTGCAAATGCACTTAATTCAGAATTCACCAAAAGTATATGAGATTATATCAGAATCAGTTTTTCCCCCAATAGAAAAGCCCCAAAACACTTTAACATAGCAGCTCTCGTTCTTACTTCCAAAGACAATCATAAGTACAGAGTATGCTTTGGTTGAAGAATGTGTCTCTTCTATATCACCTTTCTCCTTATCTGTCCACTCTCATCCTCTTCTCCCAACCCATCATCAATTTTCATCAGATTTTTTTATACAACTAAATCAAGATCAAGAGCCATTCAGGTCCAGATTAGGTGCTGATGAATGCACTCGTGTCACAACCTGTTCTCATCTGCAAATGTGAGTTAATCAGTCTGCTACTTGGGTCCTGAAGGGATTTTTTTTTCAGGCATTCATGGTTGCCAGTGGATGAAGACCAGTGCTGTGCTCCTCAAAGGAAATGCACAGGACAGCAGTTGTCTAAAATCTTGCCAAGGTCCTCAAAATATATTTAAAAAAAGGTCAATAATTGATGAAAGTGTCCCATAAAAACTGCAATGCATTAGAAAGAAAGTCTCTCACTGTATTGCTGAATTGCATACCATATCAAATATCAAATTACACAAGACAATTATACATTTACAAATGTCAAAGATCCCCTTTATGAAAGTGAGAGATCAGGATTTTCAATTCTTTTTTTATCTTGATTACAATGACGCAGCTAGAATCTCAACACTTCTGGTCAGCACTTCATCTGTTATTCATCATGTGGGAAGTTAATGTGCTGAAACCTACTGCAGTCACATGAATGCAGATAATTATTCTCCTCACACACACACAAGCAGCCATACATACACAAACCTACCCTCCGTGCTTCACTATAAATGTGTGGGGCTGACAACAGAGAGAAAGGGATAGTGGGAGGTGTAGCAGTCAAATAAAAATTGCATTTCTTACCATTTCCCAGCATATAAAGGTTTATGCTATAATTAATGTGTAGTAGTATGCTACTGGTGCTCCAGAAACTAAAATCCCACACCCACATGATGGTACTTTTCTAAACACACCTGAATAACATGGCTTTGAGAGCTCCACGATCTGCATTATAAGAAATATCTGAGTAAATATATGCAGTCTGGGTCAGCTGAAGTGTGCTGCATTTGCCTAATGCTTAGCATATGCTGTTAAATCAGCAGAAACAATTTCCCAATTTGCTTCTGTTCTGTCTACAGGCATCTATTTTCCTCGATTATGTTCTGAGCTCTCAAATAAAGATGCTCATCATCATGATAATCATATGACCAAGCTGCTCAAATCTCTTTACCCCATAACAAAGGAGTCATCCAAGTGAATGTCACGCAGTCACAAGAGGTGGCCTTGCATCCACTTGCCTCCCACACTGTGTTGATGCTAATTAGAGAGCTCAATTAAGGTGACAAAGGGAGAGGAATACAAAACAAGAGACAGACAAAGAAATGGAGAAAAACAGAAACGTGAACAAAAAAAAAAAAAAACAGATTTCCTTCAGTAGATCAGGACGTTTGGTCTAAGCTAAGACAGAGGAGGTGTGAAAGAAACACGCAACTCAGGGACTCAGAAAGAAGTCTTTGGAACACGTGAAAAATGACTTTACTAACCATCTGCTGCTGCTGTTGCCAGGCTGTGTGCAAAGCAGCAGCTTTGCCAGGAAGAAATGAGAGGCAGGCAGAGGCATCCTCGCACAGCCTGGTACACACCTACACTCCCAGACCAACACTTAGATGCACGCACACAAAAACAGATACTCGTAAGCCAGTTTTTTTTTCACATTATTGCGTACAACTTTAAGCTGCTCTACAGATACAATATAATAAAAGTCAGCAAATCTGTTACCATGTGTGTATGTGAATGAGAGTTTTAGAGGAAGCAGGAAATGAGTATGCCAAGAGGACCATACACTCCCATTGTGTTCATTTCCTGACCCTGTGATGGCCGACAGGGAAGCAGGCAAACAGTCCAAATCAAGTGAAAACATTAAAGAGGTCTGTTTGGAACTCTTCAGTTGATATATAGTGTTTATTTCCCCATGGATAAAGTACATGTGAGTGTTTACATGCTTGCATGTGTGGCATTTTGGAATTCTGTTTATCCACCATGCCTCACTCTCAAATGTTAGAACTCAGACAAATGCCAACAACCTGTTTGTGGTGGTTCGTTTTCACTCGCATCCACTGGGAAAAGCCCTGCTAATGCATGCTTCTGTGGAACTGCATTACAGTAGGACAATATAAATGTTCCATTGCCAGAGAAAAAGGAAATGTAATCCTTTAATCCTTAAAACATGCAAAAAGCAGTGTTTGAATCCATAGGATCTTCCTCAGTGTTGCTGCACCTATTTTCCATTTCTTAGTGCAATTTAAAATAATCATGGGTGGCTCGTGACTTGCACAGTACTGTGGTATGACAAAGCAGTATCAGACCATCAAAGAACACTTTAGCACATTTTATACACCTAGGATGACTTTCTTTTTCCACAGTTATGAGGTTAATTAAAACCCCTTCTGACTGGATACTGATATAGGTTGACAAATGGAAGTAAGGTATATGTTTCGGAGCTAACTTTATTTATCGTGGAGAAAACTAATTGGTTATTACAACAGGAAAAAAAGCAGCCTTATTAACTGCTAGCTTGAATCATTTCTCAGAAAACCCCTGTCTGAAAAACTAAAACCAAAATTAAATGGCTAAAGTTGTGGAAGCTGTCTACATTATCATTTTCACTTGCGTAGGTGTTAGTTTCCCTATGTGATCTGGTACAATGACTCATAAATTTTGGGTGGAAAATGGGGCATGACTTTACACCTGCTTATCATGCACGCGGAAGCTCATACAGACATACACAAACACAGAGAGCCACACTGGAAAGACAGAGGCAGGAAGTACACTGGTAGCTTTGTGAGTAGAGGTGAATTTAAAAAAAAAAAAAAATCTTACATAATGGAACTTTTAGAAAAATTCTGTTTTGTTTTATACTATTGCCAAGTGGCCATATTTTGTCTGCCTTATCACCCCCAGTCTGTCATTTCTATTTCTGTTCCAGTAACTTCTGTCATTTCAGACAATGATGAGTGTAACCCATTACAGAGGGGACAATTACTGTGTCATTATCATTAGCGTGAAGTAGAGCAGCACCCCCTGCAGCAAAGAGAACAAAGGTTAAAAGGATTTATACATTGGCAGTGTGTGGGCAGCAAATAAACGCTCCTTTAGTGAGTGTTTTTTTTTTTTCCATTTTATTTTTCATGGCCATCTTGTTTGTTTGCTCCTGGCTGCATCCGCTGTTGGACTGCAACATTTCAATTATCCATCACAGTTGAGTTCAATTAGTGAGTATTGGAAAATACTATATATTAGACTGACTAGTGGCTCAGAGTGATTGCTGCGCATTGGCTTAACTTAACATTCAAAATATTCAAAAATGAGGTTTTACTAGCAAACGTGTTTACAGCAATACGATACATTTAGACACAGACATTATTTCTAGCTATACATACATGGGAAGAGCGCAGTGACACTCATGCATCAGATATTGTTAGTAGTTCTATTTAAATCAGGTTATACAAATGCAGACATGCTTGGGAAGGATGTGGCTACACACAACTGCAAACCTGTTCATGCAAACCTGCTGACATAGAAAAACTGGCGCGCTCTTAATTTTCAGCTTTTACCATACAGCAGTAATAAAGTGAAAGATGTACAGAGAAACTAATTTAAGCTTAAACTCTGCTGACTCTAGTTTAATCATACATGTCTGTCCCAATTGTGGCATACAGCACTTTGGGTGGGTTCCTATTTAGGTATCACTGTAAATCATCCGTGGGTTAAGGGGAAGGGACTGAGGTACTGTAACTGTAGATACCACATTTTAAGACATTGGTTTAGAGTAAAGGTTGTCCTGATTATGCTCGGGGCTCCATGCAGCTGCCTGTCTTGGCTGTTCAAAAGCCCATCTGACTGTAGTAAAAAGCTTTTATCCAAAATATTAGGACCAAACTGGACTGGACTGGAGCAAACTGGAGCGGCTTGGATGAATGGCTGCCGAGAAAAGCAACAAACTGGAAGACAGTGAGAAACAGAGAGGCCTTCCTGTCTTAAAAAGATAGCTCTAGGTGCTCTGTAAGTTAATTTTGGCCCTCTCATTTCCTGGTGAGGTCCGCAGAACACCCTCAAATATGAGAGGGAGTGGTAGCTTGAAAAGCCTTGGCTGGTTACTTATTTTTTAAGCAAAGACCTCACAGAGGTAGATCAATAATATTGGTAAGTATTTCCTGTCTGCTGGGTAAGTTCAATAATCTTCCCTTTCTCTGCTGAGTGACGTCAAATCCCATCAAAGACTGCACAGACCACATAACAGGTTCATTTGAAACCAGAATGAACTCTTTTTATCTTTGATCTGCATTTCTTTCTAGACACACTGAGTTCATAAAGAGTATATTTTTAAAAAAAAATCAGGGTATAGAAATTAAGGTATCCATGCAAAAGTGTGTATAAATGTGATTATTCTGATCATTGTGTCACTTTCTACAGCAAATGTCCCTCAAGTAACCTGAAATAATTATTATTTCCTTAACGTTGTGGATAGAAATCCCCTTGCAAGGTCGAGTTAATGCTCCCTCTCGTTCCTTATTGCAGCCAGATTTTTACTGCACATTTCTAAAGCTCAAAACAATACAGATGACTATTTAATGTTGTAGGTCAACAAAGGTGACAGAAAAACACCAAGGCCAGTGGCTGTGTGTGCGAAAAGGAGAGAGTTTGTGACAGTGAAGATATAGATCTTAATCCTAGTGGAAGAAACAGCCGGAGGCAGAGGCTTTCTGAATATTAATGACTCCAAATTCTATGTGGGTTTAGTGAATGACAAACTTGGCATTTAAACGCTGCAGCAAACTAATGACCGGACTCAATTAGAATATTGAGACGTGGTGATGATGTTTCTAATGTGAAATGCTAAAATTAGAGCAAACAAAACATTTCTTTAGTGAAAAAGGTGACTCTCCTGGGGTTGCTTATTTAGTGTGCACCCTTGAGCCTGAATTACACAACAAATTCTGCGTGATAAATTTATTCCGTATCTTGGCTGGCAGGCAGGACACAGTTTATGTTATCAATTGGTTAAATTGAGGTTTTGGATTACTTCCATCCCAAAAACCCAATGCTAAGTGAAAGCTCTCTGGCTTACTTAAACATGATGATGATGTGTCAGTGCTTCCTGAGTCAACCACCTGATTACATTGGCCCATTCCCAACCACTGCGTTCACAGTCTCATGGATTTTTAAGGGCACTTCTCTGCAACAAGAATGAGGGCTTAGGCCTGTCCTGCATGAAACCCTAAAGCACAATTTAAATAAGTCTTTTGTGCAGGCTTTGAAAAAGGGAAATACCCACAGTTTTAGCATTCAGGAACTAAACAAATATCTCCCAGGAGAAACCTGTAAGCATACTAACAATCATAGGAGTAACCAAACCTAATCTTACAAAATACATATCATGATTCAGCAGGGGTTACAATTCAGTACATTGCAATGCTGTAAGTAAATTGAATATTGTAGACATAGCAATCTTTTAAAGCTAATTTTGGAAAAATTGTATTAGAACTGCATAACATTTTACATTTTTATTGTTAGAAATGCAAATTCAGATCCAATTAATCTGACAGCATTAAAAAAAGTTAACTTTTCAGAGCAGTAGAGTCTAAATTTGCATTTATAGCAGTCTCTGTAACATTTAGCAACTTAGGCCAACACAAATGAACCGCTGTCTGCCACAAATCCTTTCACCCAAACAAAGCAGATGCAGCATTTTTGTGAATCAACACAGTATGTAAAACTTAATGTACCAATACTCGAGTGTATTATGCCCCTAATCATGCCTTGGTCTATCACAATGTCAGTCACACTGACAAAAATTATACCATAAAGAAAAATAGGAAAGAAATTGTACTAGTCAAATTCACTGTCTCTCTGACTGTTAGCAGGATAACTTGGAAAATTATGAACGGATTTCAATGAAAATTTCTGGAGTTGTTGGGGGAGGGGTACAAGGAATATTTGTTAATGGCGATCCGGATCACAATCTGGATCCAGGAATTTCTTTAAAAGATTATTTACCATATTGAGATAGGAAAAAAAATCAGATTTTACAGTTTTAAAAGCCAATAAAAAAACATTCTAGTATTTCTGATCTAGTACAACATCGGTAGTATCTCTTGCAGTGCAGTATCAGCACATAGGAAATTATAGGTGGGTGAGGTATGTGAACTAATGAGTGCCCTTTTAGTTCGTTGTTAAGTTTTTATGGCAGGTGGCAGCCAGTATTAAGGTGCAATACCAACAACAATGATGGGATGTCAATCAAATAGCTATTGGCACTGGATTATTCACAATAAATTTGATAAATATCACGATTACTGACAATAATCAGTACCTGCACTGTGCATGTCTCATATTGGACCAGGACAGGCTCCCAAACCACCACAACCTAACACATTACAACTGAGTAAACACCTTAAATTCCCATTTTAGGGGACAAAAGAGAAACACTCCACTTTAATCAGATCAACACAAACACAAATGTCAAACCTTACCTTATATTCATTATTATAGTAAAGCTCAAAAATATATGTTTGATTGAAAGACATATTAACATCTATAAATTCATACTAGTCTGGGTCCACAGAGGCAGTACGTGTTGAGTGTGAGTAGAGTGTGTGTGTGTGTCTGATAAAGGCTAAAGATTACACGAGTCCAGCTGTTGGTTCTCCCATGGGATTTCTGCATTAACAGCTGAGAAGCAGATTATCTCCCCTGCACATATTAACAGCAACCATCACTGTGTGGTAACACATTAGAAACACACACACACACATATAAACTGGCATAAAACCTGTAACCTGATAGTTTCCGGTCTCTAGAATAACCAGTTACTTTACAATTACTAATCACTTTGATTTTGTGGCTGCTGCCTGGTTTGAGTAAGCACTGTTTTAAATCTTTATAGGGTTAATGTGACACTAACAAAGTAAAATTGTCAGCACACAAGGAAACAGTCTGAGTAAACTGATAATGAAGGAAATTTGAATTTTTTTTCTCCTTTGTCTTTCCATTGTCCTCTTGTCATTCACTCAGATTCACAGGCACTTGTTTTACCTGTCCACAGCAGGTTTATTTATGGTATCAGCAACGAAACTAACGCCGCAACCAACAGCAAGAGTGTGAACAAATCACACCTGTATAGTTTAAAATCTCTTTCTTAGGTTAATAAAAACAAAACAAAAAAGAAGCTCTTTAGTGACCCATGCCTAAGCCGCGTTAATTGGGTAGGAAGACAGTCACGCTATGCCTGAAAACAAGCTCACCGTATGGCTGTTAAAGCGTCTTGTTGGGGATTTATTTACCTGGGAGGCTGGCGCTCACGGGGAAGACACAGAGCAGGACC
This sequence comes from Pterophyllum scalare, assembly GCA_024447675.2. Classification (NCBI taxonomy): domain Eukaryota; kingdom Metazoa; phylum Chordata; class Actinopteri; order Cichliformes; family Cichlidae; genus Pterophyllum; species Pterophyllum scalare. The sequence goes on from JAMQGT020002660.1 coordinate 19,229, forward strand.
GCGGAGAGCAGCGGCAGCAGCAGCGAGGCCCGGCGCCTGCGCCCGCACCGGGGATTGGGAAGTAGCAGCATCCTTGGGTCTTCTCGGGGACGTGGAACCGCAGACGAGGACGGGCTTCGCTGTCATTCCCCCATCACTTGTTTTTTTTTTTTATGTTTTTGTTCTGTAATGCAAAAGAGCCTCAGCGCAATGAGAACACAGCGATGAGCTAAGTAGGTTGCACCGGAGTGCAGTCTGTCTACACACAGACGCACACACACTGCGCACCGTAATCCTTGTAACGCTAAAGATAGCGGAGCTGCAGGCAGGGGAGGGTTGTGTGTTTGACGTGCTGCCTTCAGGGCCTCCTCGGAAACTTAAAGACACATACGCAGACGTCTCTTTGCAGACTTGCGCTTTCGACTTCCTTCCTAGATCTAGACTTAAGAATAGAGGTGACCGAGCCTTTTCAGTTATGTCTTACCATTTCATATTAGAACTGCTCGGACTGTTTAAACGTTTAAGTCTTTGCTCAAGACCCATTCCTTCTCTCTGGCTTTTAATTCGAGCTAATCTTGACATTTTGTATTTATTATTATATTTTGCTTGGATTTTTGTCTGTTGTTTTGTCTTTTATGTATGGCTTTTTTTTTTTTGGTTGCCTGTGAAGCACTTTGGTCCACTCAGGTTGTTTAAACGTGCTATATAAATAAATTTGACATTGACATGTTTTTTCCCCTCTCAGCTATAATGATGCAGACAGTGAGAGGCTGCTAATTCATTCCAAAACATGTTCAAAGTCACAATTTTGATTTATTGTCACTGAAACTGGTTTTCTTAAATAAAGCATAGGATGGAGACTGCACAAGGCGGTAAAGAGTGCAGCTCCATGGTCTATGTTGCCTATATTTGGACAGTAAGGGGTTTTTGTTTGTTTGTTTGCGTTTGTTTTTTAAACAGCTGTTTCATACAAATTGTTGGACATTTAACTCAAACGTTTTTATATGGACAGGTGTCAGCTACTCCTTCATTGATTAGCCACCTCAAATCACCTTTCAGTTCAAGACCTTGCAAAATTTTCATTAAGTATGACATTTCTGGTAAATCCATTGTACTGACAAAATTATGAAAATGTAATGATTTTACAAAGATTTTAGAACTTAAGTCTGTAGAACGATGGTGTTTAAAATTCACAAATCTATTGAATAGTAAAAGCTACTTCCACTGGTGCTAAAAATTTCTAGCTTCAAACTCTCTAACCAAATACGAGAAATGATAACATCAAGATGTCACGTTGATTGTAGGCGGTAAATGTGTGGCACCTAAAGACAGAGGAAAATAAATGTCAGCAAAAAGTGCAATTACTAAAATGCTGATGTCATATAATAACTAGGAATAAAACATCATTGGTATTTTATACCTTTCATCAAAGGTGAAAAATTCCTAACCCTAACCTTAAGATTATAGAGTCTTAATCTTTACCATTTCATCAGAAGCTATATTTCTACCACCATCTTCTCTACTGGGGAATAGATTTCATTTCTTGATTCTTTAATTGCCAAGACTTTCTCTAACAACCTGCCTGATCAGGTTCCCACGTCACCTGAAGGCAACAGTTTTCTAAGCGATTATAATCAGGATACCACGTAAACGCGGACGTAGGACCCGGTGTCATGGAGGAGCCAGCTGAATAATGTGATGTGGATGGTTTGATGGTTTTCATACTGCCGAGATAGCGGCGTGTGTTCATGCAAAACTGCTAATCTTATTTTAAAGCTGATAATACTACACTGTCATAGAGCCTACGCAAAGCTATTCGGTTTTTTAGTCATCTTTTCTACCTTTTCTTCTTAGTAGTAGAGATTGCCTCATGTAGATTACAGAAATCTAAGGACCAACAGGTTGCTGCAGGTGGGGTAAAATGATCTGCAGGTATTTTAAGATGTATAGACAGTCATCCAATAAACAAACGTACATTTTTTTTCCATTGTTGTCCCCTCTGTCTACTAAAACCGTTAGTATTCTTTATCAAACACAGACCAAATGGCGAATAGGAGCTGGAGCCTGTTTACTTGCCTAGAGCTGAAAGATCATTGCCAAACAAAGGGCGGAATTTAGGTCAGCAAAGATCTTCAGCTGTCCGGCTGTCAGTCTTCAAACTGGATTACCAGCAGCCCACATTCATAGTAAGGAAGTGGCCTACACCCTATGTCAATTTTAATATGTTACGTTTCAGCACATAATTAAAAAAATTATTTAGTGTCTAGCAGGTCTAAAAATGAGGTTAATACAAGCTGAAATAAACAGAAACATGACATCACACACATATAACACACATGTTACATGACATACTTTAATCATTTATTTCACAGACAACTGAGTCAAATTGCAGGAGCGGTGTGTGAAAAAACTGGTACCCTGCATGATTCAATAGCCTGTAGAACCACCTTTAGCAGCAGTAACCATTATAACCTTTCCTGCATGATTTTATCAGTCTGTCACATCATTGCAAAGAAATTATTTGACTACTAGAATACTTTGGTATACACAAAAGGTCACGAGCAACCCAATGACTGCAAGGTGCCCACCCTCTGTGGCTGCAAAACCCAAATCATCACCCCTCCACCACCTTGGTTGACGGTTGGCGTGAGATGTTTGTGCTATTATGCTGTGTTTGGTTTTTGCATGGTGTCATGCATTATGGCCAAACATCTCCACTTTGGTCTCATCTGTCCAAAGGGCATTGTTCCAGAGGTCCTGTGGTTTGTTCAGATGCAACTTTGCAAACCTAAACCCTTCTGCTGTGTTCTTTTTAGAGAGAAGAGGCTTTCTCCTGGCCACCCTTCCAAACAAGCCATACTTGTTCAGCTGTTTTTTAATCGTACAGTCATGAACTTCTCCATTTAACATGCTAACTGAGGCCTGTAGAGTCTGAGATGTAGCTCTTGTTTTGTTTGTTGCAGTTTCTCTGAGCATTGCACAGTATGGCCTTGAGGCAAATTTGCTTGGATGTCCACTCCAAGGCAGATTGGAAACTCCCTTGAATGTTTTCCACTTGCGAATAATATGTCTCTCTGTAGAACGATGGTGTTTAAATTGGAAATGACCTTATAGCCCTTCCCAGACTGATGGTCACCAACAGTTGCTTCTTCAAACTCATTGCTGGTGTTGTTCCTCCCTGGCACTGTGTTAACACACCTGAATGCACCAAGTTTACTTAGATGGATAAGTGGTATACTCTACTTTGTTTAAAAAAACAAAAAATAAAAGTTTTTTTGATGACTCCCACTCAGCTACTATGAGCCTATTGCTCTGTCCAAAGCCCTTTCATTGGAGGGTGTTTTTCTGGTTGTTCTCATCAGCATTGCTATTATGATAAATGATGTCATCACAGACATCATTCTTGCCACATACTCATCCGGCACAAAAAATATTTCAAGGTCTGTCTCATGTTTCCGGACAAAGACAGTCATACAGAATTTATTTCTTTTAACTTCCTGTGGTGCGAAGACATGGATGTCATGTATTTGCTTTGTGGAGACAACTGACATTTACATGTCTTTAGTATTGTACTGAGAAATCAAACTGTACATAAAATAAATATATAAAGAAATTATTTTGCTATTGCACAACGTTTCTGTTATAATGAAAAAAAAAATGTAATTACAAAGACGTGTTGTCCTTAATAAAAAAATGTGTTACAATCAAATTGTATTTGCAGCCTGTGTACTTTTGTACTCACATTTTATTGCTTTAAACTAATTTAAAGAGAAAACAAATACAAGCAGGCATTAACTAGATAAAAATGTTAAATGCAAAAACCAACTACAGGCAAACGGCAACCACTTCCTTTAAACTGTGCCCTCATAGATATCACTGATTAAAAAGGGGTTCTAAGAAGCCATAGCTGCCACTGATAAAAAAGAAATACAGAGTAATAAATTTTTTTTTATAATTTTCAGTTTATTGACAAATGTGTCTCAGTTCGTGTCCTAGAAAATGAATCCAGAGAATCTCACTGTTGGCACTTTATGAGCTTCAGCCATAGCCAAATAAAAGCCTCAAAGAACAGCAGAAAAAATTATTAAAAATCAGTTAAATGAAAATCAGTTAACGGGAGAATGATCCATTTTTTTGTGCATGGTCCTTTTTATCTGCATGAACATTTACATACACAGTCCTGAGGTAAACAGGTTGGCACAGCCTCATACAAAGACTAAACAAAACAAAAAAATGATATGAGAATGATATGAATTAGCTCAGCAGCATCAAGAAAAGGTCCACTTTACAGTCAGATAAGCAACAAATGACAGCTCACAAAAGTTACAAATCAAGCAAACTACTGAACTATTATTAGTGAGGGTGAAATAAACACTTATGCAGTGTTGTAAATTTCATTAAAGTTCTAACACATAAAATTAATGCTTGTAAAACAGATGCTTGAAAAATAGATGAGTCCGTGAGGAGTGTGTGAGAGCCAGCACAACACTTGGTAAAATTAAGTAATGACCAACAAGACGACAACTCTCTATGCACAATGCATAAAGTTCCCAGTAAAGAGTTCAGTCATATGTCAGGATAAGTTTCCACTGTGATGAATGTTCGATGATGCAACAAGTCTGCTGTAATTCAACTCATCTACTCGTTACTAAATATGACAATTTGTTGTGTTCTGAAAGTAGCCATGCAACAAATTTGGTATTTAAAGGAAGATGCTAAGAATGAATCATTACACAGTGAAAATGTAATGAAATATGACCAAATGAGTTATTGCAATAGTCACAAAAATCTAATAATAGGCTGACTTTTTTTCCCCCCACATTCTGCCACAATCATCATACCAGTGACTCAAAGTGCACAGCAGTCCGGCCAACCTGTGATGCTGCACCTGAAACCAGGGGATTTTTTTTGGGGGGGGGGGACACACCAGCTTTGATCATGTTATCAGTGTTTTTAAGAAAATGTGAGTGATCACAACAGAAGCGCATGGCTATTTTTAGGTTAGAGAGCTGAACTTTAAAAGATTCATGATGGTCAGTCACACTAGATTTTCTTGCAGGATGACTTTTTAAAGATGGGAGGGTTTCTGAGATGCCTTCAAGGGTTTCATAGTTATTACACACACACACACACACACACACACACACACACACACATGCTCACATAATAGCAAAAAGCAGAACACACATTTCTTCAATGCAAACTGTATTCACTCTTGAAATTCCCTGAAGTTGATTCCCAGTAAGAAACAAAATAAAGTTTTTAAATTAGCCCAACATCCTCTTCAACCACTAACATTATATTACTGAGAACTTCTGGTGGTTAACACCACCTACTGGCTGGGTAATATTCTACTCTACTGAATCTTTAAACAGTACTTGTTAAAGTGAAAAGGTGCAATCTACATTAAAAATGCACTGCATTGCATAAAAACCATAGCAGAGGACAATTTCAGAACCTTATCTATGTTTTCCCCTGGGTGTATTTTATATGTGGGTCAGGAACAAAACGACAGGCGCCGTTTAGGTTTAGGCATCATCAGCCTGTCCTTTTTTTGGCCTTGTATTACTAAGTTTAGTCTCATGAAATCATAAGCCGGCCCCCAGCCACCGTTTTCTGTAACACACGGAGCAGAATCTGTGCTTCTAGTAAATACAGAGCCATCACGACAGGATGTAAGATGTGTTGTCAGCCTGCTTGAACCTCCATCAGATATAAACACCCCAGCTGTGTCAGTGAGGACTCCCTGTGCTGTAGGGCAGTGAAGGGCTCTGAGGCACATTCCATTCAAAAACTGACAAGAGGCCAGTGGTAGCAAAGTTCGGGATCAGCACAGCTCATGGATTTCTGTTTGGTCCAATGTTAAGAGTCTGGGATTTGAGATGAATCTGTCGTACAGGGTTCAGTCCAGTGACTCTCCTTTGTGCACGACTGCTGCTGTTCTGATTGCTGTTTTCCTTTAACTTCTTCTTCTCCCGCTTCCTTAAGAATCACCTCATCGTTCTCCAAGATGAACTCCAGGGTGGGTCCGCCAGCTTCTTCTCCCTCCATCTCCCCCTCCTCTGCCAGGCGGAGTTTTATGTTCATGCTGACAGGTTTCTCCATTTTATCTGTAGTATGAGGAGAGATGATGACACACATAAACTCACATCCGAGGCAGAAACTAAGATTTTCCATGATTTCATTTTGTCCTCAGCTGCAATTACTACTCAATTTTGTCCAAATAATCACAACTGATTATGAATATGTCCTGACTCAATTTGGGCTCAGCGGACTACAAACCAAATTTGTACCAACAGCAATGGCAAATGCAAAAGAACATATATTGTTGCATACTACATAAAGGATGATCGTATTTTATATTTGCCTTGTTTCCAACAAACATTAAATATAGAAATCAGCAAATATGTCAAGTGATTATGAACTGGTACTGCTGCTAAGTGTTTCGTGTACACCAATTAGTTTTTCTCCAAATATACACGTCTATTGTTGTCCAAAATCTGTTAACACCTCAGTGAATCACATCCAGTGCTTGAGGTGACAAGTTTTGCTGTGGTGACCCCTTAGGAAATAAAGGAGCAGTCAAAAGTACTGCGTGAATTCTGAAAATAGTCACTTATTCTGGGCCAGTTTTGAGTAGGCTTAATACTGAATTATCAAAAAGATTCCTTTGACAAGTTGAACAGTATTTAAAGAAAGACCAACCAACCTATACTGTTAATTTTGAACTCTTCGTGGGATTTGTTGACAGTAACATAAATATAGTGTATAGGCATCTTTATCCTCTAATGTAATCTTCTTCCTCCTGATGCTCACCATGTCCGAGCTGCCTCTCTTTGGGCAGCAGCAGCACATCCACATTGTGATGTTTCTCCAGGGCAGCTGTGAGCACGGCACCCTCACGGCTGAACAGGAAGACTAAAGGCAGGGTGATGTCTTCAGTAGAGTCGCCATCTCCAACCATCTGGAAGAGGGGGGTTTCCTCACTGTTGCTTCCTTCTCGGTGGTCTGAGAGAAAGAGTTACACTGAGCTAATGAACATCTCTGAAGTCCAGACTTCAGTGTTTAGCGGTTATCCTAAACTTTGAGAAATACTATAAGGAAAATGACTCCCACCTATAAAAATTACTCCTACGGCTCCTGCCTTCTGTAGCCAACGAGCCTTTGCAGCAAACATGCAGTCACCTCTCAGTGCCAGAGCGATATGGCCTTTTAGGTCCACTGCATTATCTATTGGTCCACATGCAGTGTAGGGGGAGGCTTTCACTATACTGCCCTTCACCTGTGGCACAGGAATTTGTTTTAATGTGATTTTGTGCTTGCATGTGAAAAAATTAAACAAAGCAAAGCAAAGAAAAAGTACATTCACGGATTACTCATTTTATTTAGTAGTTCCTGTCCATCAGTTATATGTCGACTATAATCTATTCAAATCATATTATTGAACAAATGTTGCTCTGTTTTTGTTCCTGTTTGTACACTAGGTTTGATCATAGTGTGGTATTATCTCACCCCATGCTCCTGCTTGGTGAGGTCCATTCCAAATTTGGCAGGTCCTGCAGTGAGGACTGTCCTTCCCAGAAATGGGGGGGATATGAGCTGAACGACATGAGGCACCACCACCTCCTCCTCTGGTGCCTGGCTCACTTCTGCTACAAGTTTTACCCGGTAAACTCCTTTATGCTCCTACAGATATCAATATTAAAAAACATAATTAGAAACTAAGACTGGTAGAGCTATTAAGATATATTATTTTCTCATAACGCCAAATGTCACATTTAAACATCTCAGGCACTTTTTTGCATTTAAAGGAGTGTAATGTTATGAAACAAGCATAACTCTATTATGCAGGAAAATATATTAATTCACAAGGTGTGGGCAGTGGCCCCCCCGATGGACAATAAAAGTACTGCAGGTGGGCCATGGTATGCTATTTACAATAAATAAAAAATTAAAATTTCATTAACCCCCCCCCCAGTTCATATTTAGAGTGTACAGTAACCAGTTTACCTTACGCCTTCCAGTGTTTCCTGTACTGGCTTCATTTAGTGGTGTGAGAGAAATGCCCATGCTTTTCAAGAACTCCACCGGCTCCATGCCATTATCATGGAGTGGCAGTTCAATTTCCCTGTAAAGTATAAAGGCAGTTAGATTGAAACTTCATAAGTCCATCAGAGAATTTGCTCTACACTCAAAGGTCTCTTGCAACTGGACACACCTGATGGGTAAAGGGTGGAAGGCCCGTCCCACCCCAGTGAGGTACTTGTAGCTGTCCCTGATGGTTTTGGCAAATGAAGGGTTGTTAGGGAATAACGTCTCAGTGCTGGGACAGGAGTGTGTAAACAGGTCTTCTTCTTGAGAAATACGAACAGTCTTCTGGAGAACAGGACACACCTTTAAATAACTGTGTAGCTACCGTACTGCCATGCTAGTTAGTTTTGCTGTGAACCTCTGAATCTACAGCATTATCAGTTAAGTGATTTACAAAAAAAAAACAAAAACTGTGTGCTACTAAACACAGAATGTCAAGATGTCCCTCAAGTTAATACACAACAATACAGTGAATAAATTATTTCAATAATTATGGCTACATTACATTAAACTAAAGATTAACTTGATTCTCTAATGAAAAAATTAAATACCTTTGTAGGAAAAACAATAAATAAAATTAGGGGTGAATTTGATGGGTAGCATAAATGATATTCTTTTTTTCTTCAAATTTCTGGTATCACAATATGAGTATTGTGATTTTTTTTAAACCACAATTATTGTAAAGTGAAAATCTGACAAACTTAATGTGAAACACACACCCACCAGTAACTTCATTAGTTACATTTTGCCGCTACTGATTTCGACCTCCTTTTTGCCTTCACAACTGCCTTAATTCTTTATGGCACAGATTCAGAAAGATGCTAGAAACAATCCTCAGAGATTTTTGTCCATATTGACATGATAGTATCACACAGCTGCTGCAGATCTGTTAGCTGCACATGCATGATGCAAATCTCCCATTCCATCACATCCCAAAGGTGCTCTACTGCATTGAGATCTGGAGGCTATGTAGTACAACGAGCACAGTGAACACATTGTCAAGTTGAAGAAACCAGTTTGAGCTTATTTGAGCTTTGTCACATGTTATCCTGCTGGAAGCAGCTATCAGAAGATGGGCTGGTACTAAGAAGCGCAAAAGCGTAAAGGAGCGCAAAGAGTACCAAGAACATGTTATGTTGTTTATGCCAGCTTTTGACCCTACCATCTCTGTGTCGCAGCAGAAATATAGACTCATCAGACCAGGCAAGGTTTTGCCAATCTTCTATTGTCCAGTTTTGGTGAGCCTGTGTTAATTGTAGCTTCAGTTTCCTTCTCTTAGCTGACATGAGTAGCACTCCGTGTGGTCTTTTGCTGCTGTAGCCCAGCCGCTTCAAGGTTCATTGTGTTGTGCATTCAGAGATGCTCTTCTGCACACCTTGGTTGCAACAAGTGATTATTTGATTTACTGTAGCCTTCCTATCAGCTCAAAGCAGTCAGGCCATTCTCCTCTAACCTCTGGTATCAACGAGACATTTTCACCGAGAGAGCTGCCGCACACTGGATATTTTCTCTTATTCAAACCATTCTCTGGAAACCCTAGAGATGGTTGAGTGGGAAAATCCCAGTAGATGAGAAGTTTCTGAACTACTCAGACCAGTCTGTCTGGTACCAACAACTATACCACATTCAGTCCCTTAAATCACCTTTCTTCCCTATTCTAATGCTCAGTTTCTCCATCTTGTCCATGTCTACATGCCTAAATGTTAGAATTCAACAGATGTACCTAACAAAATGGCCAGTGAGTGTATGTGAGCTTGTACAGAAAATAATCTCTGTACTGGTGTTTCTGACAAAGTGACTCACCGTATTGTTGCCTTGACAAGGTGGCTGAGTGGTGGAGAGAGATATAGGCAGGAGGTGAGCCTCTGTAGTGAAAATGTAGTCATCAATATCAATAGGCAGCTGACTCTTCTCCGAGAACATCAGGTACAAGTATTTAAACATCTCAGCCAGAAAGAACGAGTCCATCCTAAACACAGAAATATTATATATATATATATATATATATATATATATATATATATATATATATATATATATATATATATATATATATATATATATATATATACACACACACACACACAAACACACAGAGAAAATAAATCATCAAACATCTATTAAATAACCTCAAAGAATTACTGACTGTACCTTTTTAAGAATCAGAAATAGATGCATCAATTATGTCTCCAACAAACTGATGCAGTTTTATAAACTTTCACAAGGTTTTACAGCCTCTTCCAGATTAAATAAATGTGAACGCTTCTCACTCGGTATTGACAGCTCAGGTAAACCATGGACTAACATTAATAGGGAAAACCTTAGAGGCTGATCTGGTCCAAACAGTAGTAGGAACACGCCGGCTGGCTGCAGCCATTACAGGTTACAGTCTAAATTTAATGTTTTTGATCTCGCTTGACTGACAAACACGTTTGTACCCTAGCAGCTACTGTAGCTGAGATTATGCACTTGAGGTGGGAGGGGTAAGAAAACAGACCTCAGGTGAGTAAAATCTGCAATCTACTGACATCTAACGGTGACAAATGTTACACACTGTAACTTTAAGGTCATTTAAAACTCTTCTTAAACACAAAAACTCATTTTACACTTTTGAGTTTTGACATAATTGGTACAGAGTTCGCCTCACACAGTACCTGTCTTCATGTGTCCCTGTGCGGACATCTTGCACAGCAGCAAACCCGCAAGGCACTCTGGCATAGGCATTGAGCTTTTCCACTATGGACTGTCCCACTCTGAGGTAGTAGGGGTCACCAGTGGCCTGCAGACATGAAAATATAATCTTACCTACACATCCTACAAGATAAGCTCAGAGTAACACACACAAAAAAGATGCTGCTTACATACTGAATAGGAATGAAATACTTGTATTAATTAGCAAACTTAGAACAAAACTGAAGAAAAGGCATTATACTGAATTTCTGTCAGTGATGGCGTCATCGACAGATTAAATATACAGTCATCTGATTTTTTTTTTTTTTTTACCTTATAGAGGTAGTAGGTGCTTTCTGCAAACTCTGGTCTCAGTAGGTGTTGACCCCAATGAACTCTGAACTCTGTAGTGAAAGCCTTCAGTGAGACAAACCCCAAAAAGACAAAAGCTGTTAGTATCAGTTTCCTTGACACTGATGAGAAAAAGAAACAACTAATTAGGTAATATTTATTGGCTTGTCATAAAACAATGACCTTTATTCTATAATGCACACACACATATATATATATATCAAAGCTCAACTTTATAATGACTATGCCTTAACTTGAAATGTGCTGAGGCTTAGAGGAATATAAATATTGCCTATAAACAGAGTGAAATGAGTGAGAGCCATTACCTCTGGAAGGAACTTGTGCTGTTTGGTTACTTGGTAAAGCATTTCATGAGTCTCAATGGCTGGTTTCAGATCCCCTCTCAAAACCTTCATAAACAAAAACAGCACTTTAGAAAATTGTAACAACTCGTTCACTTTTAACACAGTAAATGTGATTAACTGAGCACATTTTAAGACGGACTTACAGACCTGCAAGCCAGGGAAGAATGCCAGGAGAGAGTCCATCCAGCTCCGCACACTCACTGTGGGGTTGTGCATGTGCACATTGAGCAGCAGGGGAGGCTGACTGATGTACTTCATAATGGCACTGTAGTGCTGTTTTCGAGAAACACCAAGAAAAGTAATGAACACGAACAATTACTGTAAAGTGTTTTCAGCTGAGACACTACAATATGATAGACTATATGAGCCAGTGATGTTACTGCAGGGAGAACTCACAACGTTGAACCTCTCCAGGAACACATTGTCTCCGAGAAGAATGTAGGCCTTCATCAGGTATTCATAGTATGAATCAATACCAGCGCCAACGCCACTGTCTGCAAACACAGAAGGGGGCAAGACTCAGTAAGGTTCAATTACCACTGTGTGTGTGACAATCTGAGAGATTTCCAATGGCCAATGTTAGTTCTACACTGTGTATCTTTGTGTTTAAATCATCTCACCCCTCCGAACCCATTCTCCATTGTGGATATTGATGACAGTCCCCACCAAGTCACTTCCCCTCTGTCTCCTCTCCCAGAGGACATCCAGAGCTTTCCTTGCGTGTTCCTGTAAAACCAAATCAAAACATTCTCACAATAACTAATTTTAGCTATAATTTCTAACATGAAAAAGATTAAACAAACACAAAAAAAAAGAGTCTCATTTCTAGAGGAAAAGGTAAGATAATACCTCAAACACAGAGTTTCCTGACAGTCTGCTTAGGGCAGCAAACTCCAGGATCATTGTTCCTGCACATGCTGTGCAGGTGTCGGACTCAGTGCCTGTGCGGGAAAGTGGGTTTAGGACACCATACCGCAGATTCACCTGGTAAGCCAAATAAAGCAAGATTCATCTCATTTATTTTGCAAAATGTTCATCGTTCATTAGTGTCTTTGTGGTGACCTGACTGTGAGGAACTATGCAGCATATAATCCATCTACAATAAAATTTGTGATATTTAACAATAAAATAAGGAATACCTTAGGATAGGGAAGGCCACTTGTGGTGTTAAAGGCAGGCAGTAATCGATGGCCCAGCTCTTTGGCCATATGGAGGAGCTCATCACGATACCAATGCATCCTCTCCCCACGTTGCCGTAGCAAGTCACTCATGACATGAGCCCCTAAAAGCCCACTGGGAAGCAGAAATACTTTTTAAAATTAGAAAATTAAAATAATACATTTGGGATGCAAAGGCCAGAATGACTCAGACACCAGGATATTTCTGTCTAGTGACAGTAATAATGTACTGATGCCAAATAATTCGACATGATCCAAAAAAAATAACACTTTAAACAAAGTTATTAATACAGATTTAATTAAAATAACACTGCATATTTATGGTAAAAAGATATGATTCATACCCTAAAACTCTGATATTGGTCTCAAACACTGACACCACCACATCATTGTCCAGACGTACATCTCTCATAGTCTTCTTCACTGCATCCTCAAACTCATCAAGCTTGTTCAACACCTGTGTAAAATTCATGGAGGGGGTGGGAGTGGCTCAAAAACACATGCAAACCAAACCAATTTTATGCTTTTTATGCGAGAAAAATCAAACACTCACCACCAGGGTATCAAGGGTGTCAATCAGAGTGAGAGAAAACCTAAAGAGATGGTTGAAAAGAATGTTATGATATGATGAGAGCTAGCACAGCATAGCAGAGCTGGTGCCCTACTTTCCACTGAGCCAGTTAAATTCGTAATGAACCAATGACTGTTCGGTATCAAATCTACTGAGTCTGAATCAAAATTACACTATAAAATGGGCTGCACATGCATCTAGACATTGCACTGTAAGTCTACAACGTAACGCCTTCTTGTTTATTTTAAATAAATTGGCATCTCACTCAGCATCTCTGAAAACTTGAGCATCTAATCTATTGAACAGGGTCTATTTGGAAGAGCTTAGCAAACCTAGACTATAGAGTTCCTGTCTTTTTTCAAGATGAAAAATACTTTCCAAAAAGCATGCACAATGGAGTTCATTCTTTGACCACAAGTTGCGAACAAGTTGCAATCATGAAGTCAGGAGTCTAAAAAACATCCATCAAGGAACAATCTAAAGAGCCCTCCAGGCAGTTGCTGTAAAGATTAGGCTTTAGCATGCAAAGAATTTTGCACCCTGGTCAAAATTTCTGTTAGTGAATACGTCAGCAAGTAGAAGATTAAATGATCTCCAAATGGCTTAAAACAAAAAATGAAACATACTTTTCTTAACACTTTAAGACAAATTAGTGTATCGGACAAAACCAAAAAGAGATCTGAGGTGTCAGATAGCTTTTCGATCTTAAG
>JAMQGT020002662.1:0-62260 GCA_024447675.2 Pterophyllum scalare
GCTGTTTCTTGGGGTCTGCCTTCAGGGTACGTGCATTTTGAAAAACTTGATTGAAAATGTGTAGCTAAAGACTGCAGAGTTTGTGTCGGCAAATGCAACATAATTAATGGCACCATTTAAATGTATGGTTTGAAAAATTAGACTGACTTCCAAAATGAGGAAACCAGTAAATTAATCCAAACACCAGCTGTTCTCTCCTGATTAAAGCATGTCATATCATGTGGTGCTCAGCATTTGTTGAAAATATCTTGTCCTCCCTCTACTTAAAAAAAATTCAGGGTGGATCATTTTTGTTTTTTTCTTTTGTTAGTTTTAAACTGTAAAATTCTACACAATTTCCTCTGAAGTATCAGAGCTGTTAGGGCTGACATCAATAGATTTGAGTTGCAAGAGATGCAGTTTATTTTATACATAATGTGACGATACATGAAGAATAGGTATGGTGTGGTTTCTGCAAAAGAAACAAAATTTAAAAAAAAAACACTTTACAAGATAAATAAGGTGAACAGGGCCTCAAAAACCTACATCCCAATCTTAAGGAGTTGCATGACTCTAATTTCACTCTGCAAGAATGCTAAAATATAATATAACAGTTTTTAAATGTGTCATAAGATGGCAGTTCAACACAAGGGATGGAGGCAGTTTGTCATTAGTTGTTGTATTGTAAGGATTAATCCAATCATATAGGATCTAATCCTGAAATCCAGTTGTTCAAGAGGAAGAACAGACTGCATTTTTGATTACAGTAGGTAATAGCTGAATCCTCCATCCATTACACCATTTCTTCCTGCTTATCCATTTCAAACTCTGTGGATGTGCTTATCATTTGCTGCCATCTGCTGGTCATTATTTGCTTCTTTCTCAATTACAAGTAAGGCCCAGTAGAATAAAGGCATAAAGGCAAACAGTACAGACAATGTGTTACTGCAGACAAGAACAAACAAATGATCATGTTTCTGACTTTTGGTCAAACCTGCTTTAGTAGCTAACAGCAGAAACCATCTTTTTCCCTTTTCTTGCTTTTGTGGTACTTGTGGCAGGTTAGTTAATGCAGTGCATTGCTTCAAATAGGATCATGGCAAAGTAGGTGAGTAAATGTACATCTGACACAGGGGGTCTTGAAGCTGTGCAGGGTACAGTGGAATCTCAAGACTGTCGAGGGATTCTGGAGGGAATCTTAACCCAGTGTCAGAAAGCTTTGTCTCAGTCACAGGCCATGAGTCCTCCTACAGGATAATCACCCAAAACACAGCTAGAAACATCCAGGAATAGCTAAGAACAGAACACTGTACTATTCTGAAGTGGCCTTCTATGAGCCCTGATCTAAATCCTACTGCAGTCTGGAGAAGGCACCCTTCAAACCTGAGACAGCTGAAGAAGTTTGCTAAAATTGGAGTCGTCCAAAATACCTGTCAACAGGTGCAGAAGAATAATTGAGAAATACAGAAATCATTTGACTGTAGTGATTGCCTCAAAAGGTTGTACAACAAAATATTAAGTTAATTATTGATATCAATTATCACAGCACACATGTTGCAAACTCATCTGTGATTCAAAGCTGTGGAAGGAAACCTTGAGTGTGTGGAAATTCCAGCACTTCGTCATCAGCTTTATTGCTCTGAGGCAACAATTCTAGCTAGTCCAGCACCATGCCACCTGATTTCAGATCTTGTGGCTGTGTCAAAGCACCCTTCATCCTCTGCATTATATATGATCACTTCCACACTGTTTTACTGTTATACTGTTAGGGACATTCCCTTATGATCTTTGAAAGTACAGCAGGTGCCTGTCTCCACAGGAAGCTGAGCAAAATGATGGGGATACAGACTGTTCCCATTACAATGTCAAAGTCTCCTTTGAACTCTGTCATCACTGTCCCATAAAAATATCTGGCATGTTTCACAGTTTCAAGATGCCCAAAAGAGTTCCTTGATATGACCCACACTAAAGGATACAAAAGCCACCTCACCAGAGTCAACCTTCAACTAGAACAGCCTCAGTATACAAAAATCTGTAGCACGTGTGCGACAGTAAATGATTAAAAAAAAATAATAATAATAAATTAATTTTGAGTTGCTGCAGGAAAAGTCATCAAATTTCAGGCCAAAAAAGACTGAAAGACATTTGGGGAATTTTTTGCTGTTGTCAAATGTCAAAACAGGTCAAATTTGACCAGAACAGTATGTAAGGGTTAAACTATTAGCAGGCTATGTTAAAAAAAAATGATTCAGCATTAACCATTCATAAAGATGATACTCTATTGTTTTTCTGTATTTTCAGATGCAGAGGCTTTCATTAGAAAATTTTTTATTTATTGCAATTTTCCATATTTAGATTTTAGTTGTGCCACATCACTCATTTTATAAACGTCATTTGATGTAACATTCATTCTGTGATAAGATTTTATTTACTATTTTTGTTTATTGTGTCACTCACTCACTCACTCACTCACTAGTTGACCTGTGACCTTTCATAAAGATCACACTCTGTTGTTTGTCTCTGTGTGTTTCAGATGTGGAGGCTTCCAGTGGAAAACGTGTCATTCTTAAAAATGTTGGAGATAGTGTGGAGCTTTCATCAGGATTACCGACTGAAGGTGTGACTACAGCAAGATGGAAATATGGAGGAATAACAGTTGCAGACAAAGATGACGGTGTGTCTAGACGTTCTCAGTTTAAGGGCAGATCAGAGCTAAACTCTGAAGACTTTACTTTAACAGTGAGAAAACTGACTCTTCAAGATTCTGGAGATTTCATTTTTGTCTCAGCTGTAAATGAGAAACAGAGGCCTTCAGTCACCATCACTCTGCAAGTTCATGGTAAGACACTTTTTTGATTGAACAAGCCTCCTTATAACGGTTAATAAAAGGATACCCTATGACTTATTATTTATGAAGTTTACTTTGTTTGTCATCTTTTACTTGTTTGTGTTTCCTGTGCTTTTGTACTAATATACCTGGATGTAATAACCAGATTAAAAAGGTATTATTGTGATCTTTGATATTCTGATCTCTGCCATCGCTGTTTACCCATATTATTTATTTTTGTATCATCTATAATAATTTCAAATGTTTTGTTTTTTTTACTCCATTCTCCTTCTGTCTGTCTTTCATTGATCTCAGTGACTTATTTAGCTAAATATTTACTTAAAAATGAATAGGCTAAGTTTGGTGTTGTTGTTTGGCCTAATTCTGTGCTGTATGTCACATTTGCAGAACTCTGCACATACACAGGCTGTAAGCCATGATACTAAAGTGGACCTGACTGATGACAATCTGTTCTTCTTTCTCTTACTGTATCAGAGCCCATAACTCAGCAGCCTGTTCTGAAAATCCTAAATTTCACCCGTGATGCTTCAAATAAATTCTGCACAGTGCTTCTGGAGTGCAGTGCAACTGGCAATGTCAACTACACCTGGACTGTGGGGAGTCAGACACAAACTGAACCCAGGCTGCAATACATCATGAGGGAAAAGGATGGAGAAACTACTTTCACGTGCATAATTTCCAATTATGTCAGTGAGATGTCTGCATTTGAAACCTTGAAGTGCAGCAAAAATAATGGTATGTGCAGCATGATTCAAGTTTTTTTCAATTTAAAAAAAATTGGGATGCTGTGTAAAATGTAAATAAAAACAAATACAACAACTTGCAAATCTCATAAACCCATATTCTATTATAATAGAATATAAGGTAACACTTTGTAATACGCAACTGAGGCTGTTAGTACAGGTATTATACAGGGATTTACCTAAAGGTAAAGATAAGTTCTGCATAATTTCCAGGTAATTTAGCTGAAAAACCAATACTACATCGTAAGTACACTGTACTTTTCAGGACGTATTATGTAGTGGCTTAACATAGCTTACAGGTATTTTACAGGGATGTAAATAAGGCCTTAAATCCTGGAATTTATGGCTTTAGTCCTTAAATTTCGTCCCTGTAAAAATACCTGTACTTACACTTAATTATAGTGTACTTAGTCCCAGAAATGACACAGAACCTAAATTTACTTACAGGGTACACTTCTGTATGATACCTGTAAGTTAGGTTAGGTCACTACATAATGTGGTTTTAGAGCAGCATACACTACGATCTAGATGACGTCTTTTTTCCAGGGATGGCCTTGCATATTTCAGCAAGTCCATGCTAAACTACATACTGCACATATTTAAATAGCATGGCTTTGTAGTAAAAGAGTCAAGGTGCTGAAGTAGCCTGCCTGCAGTTCAGACCTGTCACCAAATCAAAAAATTTTTGAGCGTCATGAAAAATATGGCAAAAATATGGCAAAAGAAGACCCAGGACAAAATGGGGCAACATTCCTCTCCCAACACTCCAGCAGCTGTTCTCCTGAGTTCCCAGATGTTTACAGACTATTGTTAAAAGAAGCGGGTGTTAACTGTGACCCAGTCTGAACTTTTTTGATGTATTACTGTGATCAAATTAAAAATGAGTGAATATTTCTCATGAAATAGTAAAATGTTTCAGTTTGAACAACATGTGTTTTTTTATGTTTCATTGTGAATAAAATATGGGTTTATGAGATCTGAAAATCATTTCACTATGTTTGTATTTACATTTTTCACAGAGCCCCAGCTTTTTGGGAATTTTTTCAGTAATTAATATTTATCACATGTGATTACTACGGTATTTACGATGACAGAGTCCAGCTCTTCTCCTGTCATGGTCACTGTTGGGCTGTTTAGTGGAGTTTTGATCACTTTCCTGCTCATCTTCCTGCTTCGCTACACAAAGTCAAAGGGTGCAGTAAGATCTTTCATTTTGCAAAAAACCTGATTATTCATTAAAGCTGTGAAGTTTATTTTTTTAATAACAAAAGCTTTTTCTTTTCCAGATTTGTGTTGCAAAAGGTTGGTGCAACTCTCTAACATCAGGGCTATATACAACATGTTCTTTATCTATTGTGTAGGTTTATTCTACTAATACAAACATATCTGAATGATTTCATGCTCACACAGTCTGAAACAATCAACCAGGATGAAAGCCAACAGCATGTGTACTCGTCTCTTTCCCACGGTCAGTCTTCAGTCTAGCATTGTTTGTTTAACTGCTCTCAGATTAAATTCTTTCTTTAAAAAAATGTGAATTAATATGATCTCAATTTTTACTAACTTGTAGGTGATGCTTCTGTTTATGAGACAGTGAGAGGCTCTGGATGTGCTAGGACAGGTATAGTATGAGATTCCTGATCTTTACAAGCTTCATGGTAACTCAATGATTTTGAATTATTAAAAAAATACATTTTCACGTGAACCACCAACTGAATGCAATAACAGATTTAAAATCTTTTCAAGCAAAGAGAGTAAATAAAACAGTTAAATTAATACAATTTTTTCCTTATTTGTATTCAACCCTCGTCTGCCTGACACAAATATACTGCATGTTGTAAAGCTGCTGACATGTAAAATAAATGTGTCCTAGCACACTGAAGTACGTAGGGTGTCCTTTGGCAGTGATGACAGTGTGTTATGGCATTATTAGCTGACAGTGATTATACAGTATAATACTCATGTTCTTGCCTCCCTTCACTGAGGGCTGAATTCAAAGACGCCCCAAAACTTAGAGTAAAAAAATTATGCAGCAAGCAGGCAGTTTGTAAGGCACCCACATGCTTGTATGCATGCCTGACAATGTCAGTGTGTACTCCTAATTAGACGATGGATGGTGTCCTGGGGGATTTTCTCCCAGATCTGGACCAGGGCATCACTGAATTCCTGAACAGTCTGAAGTGCAACCTGGTTGCGTTGGATGAACTGAAGCATATTGCCCCAGAGATGTTCTAATTCAATTTAGGTCAGGTGAGTGTAGGGGCCAGTCAATGGTACAAATTCCTTCATCCTCAAGTAACTGCCTGCATGTTCTTGTTACATGAGGCTGGGCATTATTGTGCACCTGGAGGAATCCAGGACCCACTGCACCAGCATAGGATCTAACAATGGGTCCATGAATTTCATCCTGATACCTTAATGGCAGTCAGGGTGCCGTTGCCTAGCCTGTAGAGGTCTGTGCATCCCTTCGTGGATAAGCCCCCCTGACCATCACTGACCCACCACCAAACTGGTCGTGTTGAACAATGTTACTAACAGCATAATGTTCTCCACGGCTTCTCCAGACCCTTTCACATTTATCACACGCGCTCAGGGCAAACCTGCTCTCATCTGTGAAAAGCACAGAGTGCCAGTGGTGGACCTGCCAATTCTGGTATTCTATGGCATACCAATCATGCTCCACAGTGAGAACAGGGTCCTTCAAAAAAACATTGGGCTCTCAGGCCACCCTCATGAAGTCTGTTTCTGATTATTTGATCAGAGACATTCACACTAGTGGTCTGCTGGAGGTCATTTTGTAGCTCTGGCAGTGCTCATCCTGTCTCCTCCTTGCACAAAGGAGCAGAAAACAGTTCTGCTGATGGGTTAAGGACCTTCTACAGCCCTGTCCAGATCTCCTAGAGCAACTGTCTGTCTCCTGGAATCTCCTCCATGTGCTTGAAACTGTGCTGGGAGACACAGCAAACCTTCTGGTAATGGCACATATTGGACTGCCACTGCAACCTCTGCAGGGTCCAGGTATGGCCTCATGAAACCAGTACTGACACTGACTCTAGCTAAAAGCAAAACTAGTGAAAAATCAGTAGGAAAAGATGGAAAGATTTTGAGCAATGTTATATTCACAGTATGCCAACTTTTTCAGAGTTAGAGTTGTATATAGTAGTATCATTGAGTGTGTTTGTTTCATATGACCTTGAATTTTAACTGACTTGTATGATGGTTGAGTCACTTAACATATGAGAGGAAGCCTATTTCACCAACTAATGCTGCTACTCTTTCATATTTTTTCTATCCCTGCCTTTATTGTTACTTTATTTACTCTCATTTAGTTCAAGATCCTCTCCATCAATAAAACAACAAAGCACAAAAGGCATGGTAATATGTACAGCAACAATATCAGTTAGGCAATTTTTTAAAGAGCTTCAAGGTTGGAACGGCTGGAAATCTTAAAAAGTGGCTGCTTCATAGTGAAAGGAATGAATGAGCTAAAAGTCAGGATCTGATTCTGAGTCTGATGACACTTAAAACTATTAAACAGGCAACATGAATCTATTTCTTTTAACTTCCTAGACCTTTCATATTATTGATGATAGCACGAAGTACTTAAATGAAACACTGGTATCACTTTCACATGTTTGCAGCTTTTCATTTTCAGCCACATGATGGCAGTCTGCAGTTTCCCTTTCAGTTGTTTTTTGTTTGGTGATTTGCTGTCCTCAAATATCATTCCCTACACCAAGGAGGTCATGTTTTTGGTGACGTTTGGTTTGTAAACTTTGTAGGGGTCTGAAGTGCCTCTGTTTGTATTGGTGACAATACTGGTTATACCTGTTATATGTCAAATTTGGCCTCTGATCTGAGTTTTACATTTCTTTCAAGTTGACCCAATAATGTGTTTTATCTTTAAAGAAGAGAAAGAATATGAGCTGCCTCATTAGTTAGAAATATACTCTAGTATAATATTATGTAATAAGCTCAAGTCATTCATGTGCAGTTATTTACAAATCTACTATCAATAACCTGATCCTACATGTTTATATAATCAAAGTAAACTGCAAACATTTTAAAGTATGTTTTAAAAGAACAGAGAAAACCAAATGAATATATAAAAAATAAAATTCTATTCCCTGCCTTGTTGGAGGTTTGCACTCTTGGAGTGCTTGTTATTGCAGATGCATCTGTGAGAGCATGCAAGAAGCATCATTTTTATCTGTGTACAAGTTTTTGTCTTTGGGTTTATGGCCTTGGACATCCCTCATTCTTCCTAGAATGGGAAATTGGCAGTCGCAGAGGAAAAGGGCTGGAAAGAGGAGAGGATGAAGAGTGAGGCGTTGAAAGAGTGGAATCACCCACACTCTCCAGGGTGCCTGGTTTTACAGCTGTACTGGGTGAGAAAATGGTGACTGGGATTGCTGAGGTCCAGTCCACCATGCTAGACCTCCTAAGGCTTAGCAAGTTCACCAAAAGTGTGACACGCTCCGCACGGCCTCCACCTAACAGTCTCTTTTAAAGAATGCATGAACTGCCTGCTGTTGCTCTCACAGATCACTGGATCCATTTCTGCTTACATCCTACTGTCAAGGCTCAGACAAAGTAGGACCCAAACACAAGACTCAGAAGACAGGGGATTACCTTGAAACCCAGTTTTTATTGTTGGCAGCTCACAGGTAAAACTAACACTTCCACTGTACGGGGCAGCAGCAAAACAAAGAGAAAACTAAGACTCTGGGATAAACACTGAATAAGGGAGCACAGAGCATGAAAGAGGATGTAACAAAACGCCACGGACAACTCAAGACTTAAATATACACCGGGATAACTGGAAATGGAAAACACCAGGGAACACATGAAACTAGGATAAAACAAGACAAAGGAAGTGAAACTAAACAGAACATATACAAGACAAGAGACTGGAAAAATAAAACAGGAAGAAACTAACACCAAAGAGAGACAGAGACTTGACAAGACTCAAGAAACACAGGGAAAGCAGCGCAAACTGAAACTCAAGGACTAGAACAGAAAAATCTGAAATTCCAGCCTAAATCCAAAATAAGGCTACAAGAACATTGAAGATCATGATTAAGAATTCTTCAAATCACTGACCCTGAACCATGGCAGTTATTGTGAGGCAACTGAATCCTATTCCAGTTGCTTTAGGGTTACAGACTGGGTACAGACAGGTTTTTTCATACTAGATGGAAACATTTACTGTAGATTTCAAACAACTGGCTTTAATGATTTCATGCTACAGTGACTGGGAGGACATAACAAAGAACTGAGGAAAACTCAGGCAGTAAATACAAACACAGGATAACAAGAGGACGAGTAACAGGTGGGAACACAGCTGGGGATAATTACAGAGGACAAGACCAGGGGAAGAAACATATTAAGTTATTAATGAGCTTATAATTAACTTTTATCACTGCCAGGATTTAATTCTAAGATAACTCTAAGCACCAGAAAGCTTCATGGTTGGTGTTTAGTTTTTGTTACTTTGTTGATCTTTTCATGGATTTAAGCCTTGAATTGAGTCATCATTTTGATGCAGACCTAAGAATTTGTAGCATTGGTATACATATTAGCATAGGTTTTGCACACAGGAGTCACCACATTTCAAATGTGAATGTTGGCCATTTAACTATAGTTAGATCAGTAGGTCGTGCATCCTGTTTAAAAGGAGCATCATGTCATATCTCTGAGCGGGCTGCATAGAAATTAGCTTTATCTTGATGATGGGTAGTTCATTTCCTCCTCTTTTAAGTCACCAATGTCTGTTCTGTCATGGGCCTCATCATAAAAGTGCAGACAGATGCACTGCACAGGAAACAAGAGCTTTTTTTTTTAAATCATGTTTTTTTTTCTTCTTTTTTTCAGGGGAATGAATTTTCACACAGACTTGTCCATGAAACTGATTGCTATTAATATTTTTAGTGTCTTTTTTTTTTTTTTACCATACATCTCACTGCTGCAGTGGATGGTACTTTATATACAGCAAACCTGCCAGCAGCAGTGAGTGCATGATGATTCCTCTTGCTTGAGAAAGCAATGGTGGTAGTTGTTTTGTTTGTTTTGTTTTTTTTTAAGTCATGTTCAAACCAATGAATGTTATCATATCCTCAGCAGAATCTCTGTTCATTATGTGGATCCATTTTCCTTTCTACTGTAGACATGCAGAACTGAATACAGTTTAGGACAGCACTGTTTGGATCAGGCCAGCTCATGACCGTTTCTTCAGTGTTGATGGAAACCTCCCCCACTCTCTACTCTACAAGCTCTCAATTTTTTTTTTTCCTGCTCTTACATGTCAAGACACAGTTTAACAGACAAGAAGAGGAAACAGGCGTTCCTCTCCCCACAGCGATGGTTGGTGGTCGACTTTTTTATCGCAGCTACTTCTTCACATGCAGCATTCTGCTGCTTCTCTGGATGGGCCTCCATTGTAAGTACACCTGTGCTTGCAGATCTTTGCAACGTGTTGTATTTGTTTGCCTTGGGAACTCTGACACATGCTTAGGGTAGAGTACCGAGGTCAAAAGTGATTCTCTTCTTGGGCAGTGACGCCTCTTCCTTGTAAAGTGGCCTTCAGTGTATTTTCTTTCTGTGCCTCCAAATGTGGTGTTACTGAATGAAATGGTGGCTTTAAAGCCTTAATAATAACATATGTATCTGAGAACTGTGAGCACGCATATTAAAGAAATAAAGACTTCAGTGTTCTTCAATACTTAAACAATCTGTTAGTTAAAAAAGTAAATAGGTCACATGTTCACTGCGGTGTACGTGCTGATGACCTCAGCATACAGACGACAGTTTTAACCTTTGCTGAAAAACTCTACAGTTGCATCACTTTTTCTTTCCGAATGCTGCAGCTTTGACCAACACGAACACTGTTTTGCACTAAACTATCAATTGATGGTTATAAATAACTGCTAATGATGAAAATTTACCGTCAACAGACTTTTTTTTTCAAGCTGTTCAACTCAAATATTTTATTTTTATAATTTTAGTTTGTTTCTTTTTTGTTAGTTTGTTTTTAGTAATTTGTTTTTAGTAATTTAATATTTACTATTAGAAATTTTTTATTTATTGCAAATTTCCATATTTAGATTTTAGTTGTGCCACATCACTCACATTATAAACGTCATTTGATGTAACTTTCATTCTGTGATAAGATTTTATTTCCTATTTTTGTTTGTGTCACTCACTCACTCACTCACTCACTAACTCACTAGTTGACCTGTGACCTTTCATAAAGATCACACTCTGTTGTTTGTCTCTGTGTGTTTCAGATGTGGAGGCTTCCAGTGCAAAACGTGTCATTCATAAAAAAGTTGGAGATAGTGTGGAGCTTTCATCAGGCTTACCGACTGAAGGTGTGACTGCAGCAAGATGGAAATATGGAGGAATAATAGTTGCAGACAAAGATAGGGGTGTTGTTGGAAGTTCTCAGTTTAAGGACAGATTAGAGCTAAACTCTGAAGACTTTACCTTAACAGTGAGAAAACTGACTCTTCAAGATTCTGGAGATTTCATTTTTGTCTCAGCTGTAAATGAGAAACAGAGGCCTTCAGTCCCCATCACTCTGCAAGTTCATGGTAAGACACTTTTTGATTAAACAAGCCTCCTAATAACTGTTAATAAAAGGATACCCTATGACTCATGAGGCTGGATTTATTTCCCTGTGTTTTACTTTTACTTTGATTGTGTTGTCTGTGCATCCTCAGCCACCAATATATTATTGCTGTAGTACTGATGGTGTATAATACAAATTAAACTGCTTTATTTATTTTGACCCGACATCTTGAGATAAAGTCTAATTTGTGTATTTGCACCAATAGCAAATCCTGGAGATTACAGGGACATATTTCTGTTTTATCATCATTCATATGGTGGTCATAATTTAACTTCTTTCATGAGTTTTTTTTAAAACTTTTTTTTATAATAAATTATAGTGGTTGCTTTGATTTTTTTAATGTCTTTGGTTTGGTTTTGAGCTGGTTTTGGTTTTTAGGTTTAGATTAGATGTGACCCACTGACACACCAGGGAACAACACTCGTCTGGATTTAATAAAGTTTGATGTTGTTGATCAGCCTAGTTTTATATAACACATTTACAGAATTCTGCACAAACGTACTTTAAGCCGTGATTCAAAAGGTGACCTGACACACCCTCTTTCTCCTTCTGTTTTCTCATCAGAGCCCATAACTCAGCCTGTCATAAAAATCAATTCCACCTGGATTTCCTCAAATGAATCATGTAAAGTTCTGCTGGAGTGCAGGGCAACTGGCAATGTCACCTACAACTGGATTATAGGAAACCAAACACTAACTGGCTCAAAGCAACAATACATCATCAGGGAGCAGGATGGAGAGACCACATTCACCTGCACAGCTTCCAATTATGTCAGTGAGAAGTCTGCATCTGGAACAGTGAAGTGCAGCAACAGTACACAAGAAGAAAGTAAGAGTAAGTAGAGTGAATTTTCCACTTGTTTTTTGTTTTGCTTTGCTTGGATTGGGGTGGGGGTGTTTGTGATGATGATGATTTTATTCATCGTCAGTGGTGGTGAAAGGAAAACAAACAACAGTACATGAGACATAACAAATTGATGTGGCATATGATTTACTTGCTGTCCCCAAATGCAACATGACCAGGAGTCTTGTGAAGCTGTTAAATGGCAGAGCAGTTTGGCTCTGATATCAATAAGATATACCAAATTGTGCAAAAGTCTTGAACCATCCCTTACTTATTTATATGTTGCTGGAATAAAGGAAATATGTTCAGTCATTTACTGAAATCTACAAATATATATGGATATACAGTATATAAGGCAAAAAAAAGTCTTATTGTACAATTCTAGTTTGAAAGTCAATATTTGGTGTGGCCACCTTTATTCTTTAGCACAGCCTGAACTGTCTGAGGCAGCATTCCTGTAATTTCTTTAATTAGTCTTCAGGAATAGTTCTTCAGACTTCTTGAAGGACATTCAAAGCTCTTCTTTGGATGTTTCTGCCTTTCGTTCTATTATTCTGTCAAGATGATCCCACACTGCTTCAATATCAATGACTGTTAGAGCTCCACTGTGTGTGTTTCTATCCAGGTTTGTTTTTACTGCATTGGCAGTGTGTTTGCGATCATTGCCATGTTGAAAAAAATGAATCTATATTCCTTCTAGATGGTTTTGCATGGTGGATCACAATCTGATTATACTTTTAAATAGTCATAATTTCATCAATTTTGACAAGATCCCCAACTCCAGTGACTGAAATGAAGCCCCAAACATGACAGAGCCTCCACTGTGTTTGACAGACACTCACTGTTATACCTCTCTCCTGACCTACTCTGTACGTATTTGACCTTTCTCACAATTTCACTTCCTTAAGAATGATGTCTGGACAGCCACCCTTCCTCTGAGACCATTACTGATGAGGTTTCAGTGAACAGTAGATGCATCCCTCAGTTGCCTCATGGTGTTATATATTTTATATATTCAGATAAAACTCAACTGTCAAAACGAACCCCTATGAGCAAGCACTTGGCGACAGTGGGTAGGAAAAACTCCCTTTTAACAGGTTTAACAAACCAAAAAAGTTCTTCTGAAGATGTTCATGTGCATGGACTGGACTGAAACTGAATGAAAAAGCTGACAATGTTCAAAGAAAAACTTTGAAAGACCTTTAGATCTTTGCCAGATACCTGGACAATTATTGCTTAAAAATGCAGGAAAGCCTGTCTCATTCTAAACTAAATATAAAGAAATGAGGGGTGGCTTTAGACTTTTGCACAATACTGTAGATCACATGTTGAATGTGGGGTTAGAAACTCATTAATTATCATTTAACTCGTGAAAATTACATTATTCACAATAATGTTGTTGGCACTGTTTCAGTTGTTGTCCTCAATCGGGTATTTTGGTTGTTTTTAATTAATTCTGAGCTGTTGTTAAAATAAACAATGTCATCATTTGCAGAAAAATACTTTGTCCTGTTTCTGAGTGTAGCTGCTGGAACTTTGATGCTTGTCATTCTATTCATAATAATTGTGGGAGTCTTGTGCTGCAAGAAAAGACAGGCTGGTAAGAAACTCCTGAATATGTCAATTTTTTAGCTCCGTAATATTAATTGTGTCATATTCGAACAGTTTTCCTGATCTTGTTTTCAATTTGTAACCAGGAAGTGACACAAATGACCTCACTGTATATGCTGATATTGGTGAGATTACAAATGAAGATGTAAGTATGCTCATTCATTGTGCTTTGCACACACACATTTGATGGGAAAATTACATGTTTCTGAAAATGAAATGCAACTTTTACCTTAAGGATTTTAACTGTGTCTAACTTACAGACGACATCATCTACCATGACTCCTTGCTCGGTGTACGAAACTATTGATAACAGAGCCAACTCAGTTAAACCTGGGGTAAGAGCAAAGCTTTGTGTTTGAGATTCTTGTGAGACTGAATTGATCTCTGTTATCAAAACATATGCCGATATGTAATGCAGGTGGCTACAATGGACTTTTCCCTACCATATGGGACTATATAGTGCATTTTCTAATTTTTGAAAACAATTGTTAATGTCATTGCAAACCAAGTAACTCTAGATTTGATGCCTTTGTTGTTTCATCTTTTTGTCGCACATACAGCCTCAGACAGTGTACGACAAGATCCAGCTTAGTCGTGTGAGGAAAGCGTCAGTGTCACCCTATCAAGACATTTCCTAGATGGGCAAGGCTTTGAAATACTTTTTTGCTTGTCTATTACTTATGTAAACAAAAAATGTGAACTATATTATTTTGCTTATAGCAATATAGGAAAAAATAGGCAACCCAAGAAAATAAAAGGCTAATATGATAAGGAGAGAGGCCACATGTTCTGAAGGGAGATTAATTATTTTTAGCCTTGAAGATTACATGAGTATTACATTTAACATATTGTTTTTATCATATTGGATAAAGTGTCATTATTTTTTGATGTTGTAAGATATGAGAAAATGTCACATGCTGTTATATGTTGTAAATTTTGTAAATACAGAGTATATTATAATATTTTCCTCTGATATATTGAATACCATTAATGTGACTGTAAATTGTTTATTAATGCACATATATATATTTAATAATAGTTGCTTACCAATAGGTTTTCAGACAGATGCATTGCTGTAAACCTACCTGCACATTCATGGTACTCAGTGCTCAGTCTACTACAGCTGTGGTTGGTTAAGAGTTAACACTGAATTAACAGGCTTTTTAATCAATGTAGTACCAGTTAACACTGATTCAGGAGTTTTGAACCCTGACTTTCCTCATCCCTGTCACAGTACACCCCTTAACTCTGCATTAACAGCAAACAGTTAATGCAGAGTTAATCCTGTTAACTATCCTGCAAGTGTTCCTCCCATTGTGCCACTGTGGCTGATCCAGCCTAGCGTGAGCCTCAATTTTGTAGTGACACTGAGTGCAGCACATACATGAATACACTCACAGCTCTATTTTACAGAACTGATGGAATAAAGTATTATAAGTGGAAGTAGCTTCTCCATCTACTCAAGTTTGCCCCTTTATTTACAGATGTGTTTGCTCCTGTGTTTTCATTTTATCTATTTATTATAATATAATATAATATAATATAATATAATATAATATAATATAATATAATATAATATAATATAATATAATATAATATAATATAATATAATATAATATAATATAATATAATATAATATAATATAATATAATAGTTAGCACTGCTGCCTCACAGTTAGAATACCATCTGGAAGGCCTGGGTTCAATTCCACCTTGACCCAGGCCCCTCCTCTCTCTGTGTGTGGAGTTTGCATGTTCTCCCCGTGTCTGCGTGGGTTTCCTCCCACAGTCCAAAGATATGCACTTACTGGGGTTAGGTTAATTGGCCAATCTAATGTGAGTGTGAATGGTCATCTGTGTTTCTGTGTTGGCCCTGCAACAGGCTGGTGACCTGCACAGGGTGTACCCTGCCTCTCGCCCCGTGACGGCTGGAATAGGCTCCAGCCCCCCCGCGACCCTGAACAGGATAAGCGGAAGTGAATGGATGTATAATATAATATAATATAATAATATATCATATAATATAATATAATATAATATGCAGTTAGATTTCTGAAATAAAGGTACCTTTTACTCATTTGAAATTAACTTACAAAAATGCAATTTTTCATGCGGTAAAATGATTTTGATTTGGAAAATTATGTTAGATTATGTTTAATTTTAGACAGAGCACCTACAAACATAACTGTACACAAAACTTTAACAAACACAAAATAATGAATGAACTAAAATAACACAAACAAAACTGGGTGGCTACAGTATATATTACACACATATTTATTTCACTTGCCTTAACAAAAAGAAAAGAGAGAGAGTCTCATGTGATGTAACAATATCAGTCTTGGTTATTGAACTTTCCTAGTGGCTTGCATTACATACTAGAAAGGTCATTATACTGTGACCTGCAGAGTCTGTCAAAATTCTTTCAGATGCTGGGCTCGTCTTCAGTCTGTGTTTTTGCAGCGTGAACATTCTTGTTGAAGCTATAACAAAACTATTCCTGGCTAGAAATGAAGCAGAAAGAAACTTGTCATTTTATTAAAGAAAAAAAAACACAAGCATTGTGCATTATGGCTGACAAAACTGAAATAGAAACTTACTTTTAGTCTAAACTCTTTGGCTTACACAGGTGAACACAGTTTTCCTGGAAAATAAAGGTGAATATATGTGAGCGCATGTATCAGTGATCATGTCAATCTGAGCATTGCTAAATAATTAGATACCTTTTAGGTGTTGACATGCAGATTTTATCTGTTCTATAATGAAACACAAACAATGCCATTGCTTTAATTAATTTGTTTTCAAATAAAGTATGAACAAAGAGCTTTGCAAACATATATTTATAACACAGTGGATGGCTGTTCCCAAACATTTAAAGTAAATAAATCAATTTTTAAAAAGCAAATAAAAATGAAATGCTAATACTGACCACTATCTCCACTGCCCTCTATTGGACTGATCACAGAGGAGGAAACCAAATGAACATTTTCTTTCTGGGGTGGTGTTTCCCTCTTACCTCCAAAAAAGTAAACTATAATAACTGTGAAGAAACCTCCTACAAAGCCTCCAGTGAAAAAAGGAAAAGAAAATCTAGCCCTGGGCTGCGTCTCAATCGTGGGTGAAGGCTGAGTCGTGCAGTTTAAGACTGTAAGGAGAAAACAAAAACATAATCATCAGAATTGTTACTTACTGTGCGTCAATTGGCTTGTCTGATTTAATTTCAACTTAGAATAATAATAATGTCCTTAAACTAAGGGCGCATTAATGCCAGTTTCAGATATTATCTCCTCTGATACTGATGCTTGAATGTCACAGAATGTATACCATTTAACAACTTACTGCTAATCTTACCATCACACTGTGGAGTGAGAGTTTCCGATGAAGCACTCTCCGTGTTTCGGCTGGAGTTGCAGGTAAAACTGGCAAAGTTCTGTTTTGTGTTGACAAACGCAAAAAGCTGCGCAGAGCTGTTGATGGGATTACTCTTGTTGATGGTGAGCACGCCAAGTGGTTTGACACTCCAGGAGAGGTTAACACCGTTATCCAGAGAAGAACAGTGCAGCACAATTAAGCAGCCATTGTCTATAGATGTGTTAGTGACTATCCTGATGGACGGCTTCTGGAGCTTTTCTGCAGGGGCGGAGATCGAAATTGTTGATTTCACAGAAAGTAAAGGTGCTAAAAAGGTCACCCTGACACTGCTTAGCTTAACATTAAACAAAGCGATACAGTTGATGTCAGACTGATAAACTTCATATTTATGCTGCATATACATATTTAAAATAAAGGGAAAGTCTATTTTCTATTTTATTAAATGATGAGAAATAAGCAGTGGTCGATTGATGTGTCACTTACCTTTTACGCTGAGTATGATCTTATTTGTGGTGTCTTCACTGTGGAGAAGGTCTACAGTGTATTCTCTGGCATCACCTCTGGTCAGGTTGTGAATTGTTAAGTGACCTAAAGAATAAAATAGATTGAAACAACATCAAAAAAGGAATAAAACTGCAATACCTTTGCAACAGAAAAAGTAATAAAGTTTAACCTGATGTTGTGTTAAGACTGAGTCTCCCTTTGTACTGAGGGACACGGTCAGTGTTCGTTCTCCCTGTCTGAAAAGTGGCAATCCAAGTGTTGTTGGCGAATATCGACCACTCAATTCTGGTAAGATTCCATGATGGGTTGGCTCCTGAGGGCAATGTGACGGTTTCTCCAAGGTACCCGGAGACGTTCTCGGGTGATTTAGCTAGTACAGCTGTTTTTACATCTAACGCTGCTGAAAACAAAAATAAATAAATAAATGACATTTTAAACACATTTCGTAGCATGGTACTAAAAGGGAAGGAAAATTACTTCTCTAAATGCTCTTGACCTTTGATGAGTGTTTAAGAAAGATCAAAATAAACATTTAACCCTTCAACTCCACTCTGACATCTTAACACATTTTTAACCGTTTATTTTTGTGGGGATTTTTAAATACAGGAGTCGAGGGATGTTGGTTGCTTTCATCTGACTCATCTCTAAATAAGATATCATAAAATGCGTAATGATCACTATCCATCACACAACTACATGATTATCTATATCTTGATCAAACATTACTGAGAACCATCAACGACTGTTTCACATTAAGAGACAATAAGAGATGATGGGAATGTGTACAGTAAAATAAATGATGAGGCTTCGATGTTTATGAGGAGATTCATAATTAAATCAATGTGGAACGACACTAGATGTCCCTGTTGCCCTGGGTTTTGTAATATTTGAACCAGTTTCGATGATAAGTGGTTCAATAGTTGTTGAAATAAAATGTGGAAGAATATGACAGCACAACAAAGCAACACAACTCCATGAATATTGAACATGTATTGAACAAGTATTTCAAAAACATACAGAAATGAATGCACGTGAACAGTCATGTCCATAAACCACTTAACACGCAACTTCCTGCTTTTATTTCATGTGAACAACGGAAAACCAGCCCGCTATACTAACCTTTCTTCACATAAACAAACAAAAGATAAAATGTGATAATTTACATCCATCCTTTTTAGGTGTTTGACTCATAAGTTAAGTTTTGTACTTCTACCTAGGGAAGCATTTTTAAAACAATTTTCAAAACATTTAAAGCCTTTTTTTTTTAAAGTCTCAAGGTCGGGCACATCTGTAGATGTTAAATAGCTTCAGAAAATGTACACAGGACGTACCTTGAAAGAAAAAAATAAGAAGCGTTGTCAGTCTCATAGTAGCCGATATTAAACAGCTGCACACGGTCGAACTGGTGATAACTTCCTGCTTGTATTTGTTGCTTTGCACTTCTTCTTCCTCTTTCCGCTGCTCACTTTAAGGTTTCAACATGATCATCTGTCACACCAACTCAGTTCATTTGTGTTAGAGCCCATTAGATTGATTATATTATCACCTGGTTAAAATAATGGCCTAAGTCATTTTTTAATTACATTTTAATTTCATTAATCATCATATTTTCAATTTTTGGTTCAGTTTTTTTTGTCTTTTCTGAAATACCTGAAAAAAAATGACTTAGGCCATTATTTTAAGAGGGTGACAACATTTAAGATGGAAGCATTAATTAATGGTAGGACTTCTTTGAGGTTCTTATTGGGGTCTAATAGGCATGTTGATGGTTTGAAGGAAGCAAATATTGAAGGTAACTCAGAAAGATCAATTGGAGAGAAAGATGCTAAGTAAATATCAGTAGTGTTGAAATTAAACTTACACAATGATATGTCTGTGAGATGTTGCTGAATAATTTTTTTCTCTAATTTTGTTTGCAAAGAAATTCACAAAGTCATTACTAGTTACAACTAGCTGACTCTTTGTCAGCCTGGCGTCTTATTTTCTTCAATCTGTGATGAATAATAAGATGTCCTAGTGTTACCAACCTTCTGCATGTCTTCATTACATCCATGAATTTTCTTGATTTTTTTCCCCACCTTCCTGAAAGTTCCATCTTCAACGTCCTTTGTCCAGTATGTCTACCCTTCCTCCTCTGTACACATCCAGACCTTCTCAGCCTTGCCTCTCTAACTTCATCTCCAAAATGCTCCACCTGATCTATCCCTCTTTATATACTCATTTCTAATCCTGTCTATTGCGGTCACTCCTGATGAAAAAGTATGCTTCTACTCACTCTCCAAACTGTGTTAAAGAGTTTGGTCAAAAAGCTCACTGCCCTCTCAGGCATGCCATCTGGACCAAGTGCCTTTTCACTTTTTATCCTCTTCATAGGTGCCCTCAGTTCCTCACTAATCCTCCACACTTCATGATTAACTACTGTCTTCCATCTGTCCTCCTCTCTCTTTTCCTTTATTTATCAACTTCTCCAAGTACTCCTTGCTTTTTTCTACTTCTAGTCAATTGATACAAGTCCTTTTGTCCTTCCTTAGTGTCCGGTCTCACATGCAACTCATTGTAAGCCTTTTCCTTTGCCACCTCTTGCTTTGCTGTAATCCTAGCCTCCCAGTATTTCTACTTCCCTTCGTCTTCAAACTATCTCACTTTTTCTAAGCCAAACTCTTCCTTTAAATATTTTCCTGTACTTCTTCATTCGACTACCCAGTGTCTTTGCCCCTCTCCTCTGTTCCCTCACCACTTCACCTGTACTTTCCCAGTCATCTGGTAATTCTTCCCTACCACCCAGAGCCTCTCAGCTCCTCCCTGAACTCTGTGTAATATTCTTCCTTCTTCAGCTCCCACCATTCGATCCTTACTTCTGTCTTCACTCGCTTGTTCTTCTTGGTTTCCAGAGTCATCTTACAGACTACCATCCAATGACATCTAGATAGTCTCCCACCTCTTTCAGACTGCACCATCTCAATAAGATGTAGTCCACCTGTGAGCACCTTCCTCCATTTGTATGTCACTCAGTGCTCTCTCTTCTTAAAGTACATGTTGAATAAAGCCATTTCCAGCCTTTTCACAAAATCCACCACATCTGTCCTTCTGCCTCTTTCCTTAACACGGTGCCTACCCAACACTTCTTCATTGCCTCTGTTCCCTTCACCTACATGTCCACTGAAATCGGCTCAAAACTCTGTTCAGCTGTTCAAACTCACGATGCTGTCTGACAAACTCTTCACCTCCACAACACTATTTCCATACTCTTCAAATAAGATTACCCCTACTCCATTTATTGTTCTTTCTACACCATGGTAAAACCGCTTCAATCCACCTCCAGTGCTCCTGGCCTTGCTTCCTTTCCACCTTGTCTCCTGCACACACAATATATCTAACTTCCATCTCTCTCCCTTTACCAGACATAGCCTCTATATCTAAACTCCAATAGTCTCACCTCCACACTCCTGCATTTCATTGCCCCTCACTGCCTCCCAACACACCTTACGCCTGTCTTTGGCCAACAGTAGAACAGCTTCCACCTGGTGGCAGATGTTAATTCAGGCCTCAGCCAAACCTGTCTGGAAATCTTACAGATGATCCACATTTGATTTGTCAATGTTTCCCACACAATACCCTTCCTGGCAGTAGCAGGCTGACTTGTTTCCTGAGGCTTCACAGTTTTTTTGTGTTTTGTTTTTTGTAAATTATAAAACCACATAGTAAAACAGGCATATGCCATTTTAAAATGTAATAAACGCACTGACTTGTGAGATAAAAGATTGTAATAAATATCTTTGTCATAATGTGTTTATCTCTTTAATTCAAAATGTTTCCTCTTTTCAAATTCACCAACAATAACAAAGATGGATGGTTCCGTTGTTATGGTATGCATTTCTTTCAGTTTTCCTTCAGTTATTTTATGGTTTCGTTTTAAATTCTGTAGAATTCCTACTTTGTATTATTGGAGGTAATATTTCCTTAGTATGGGAAATGACGATAAGATGTAGTTACATGGAATTTAATAACTGGAAATTTGTCACCTCGTGTTAGGGCGTGATTACATACTCCTATGCATGACAGCCTCAGTTCCCTTCTCTCAGTAGAGAAGAAGACAAAAAAAAAGCATCTTGTGACACGTATGAGGTTTGAATGACATAATTTACTAACATACTTTTAAAGCAGCTCAACAGTGTAAAGTAAATAATCTTGTTTCAGAGACCGTGACCTGTAGAGACAAGTATTAGAGATGAGCTTTAGTACAAAAAAACAGCAAAGCTGAAAAAAAAATGTAAAAAAGAAGAAACACTTAAAATGTGCATGTAAATTGCTTATCAGTGACACGACTATCTGTAGTGTTAAAAAAAAACAAAAAAAACAGGAGAACTTTGAATGACAAATACACATAATTATAACCATCATCTAACTCAGCTTATGGCTGGTTTAACCTCAAAGTGGCTAACTCCCCCAGTGCTTCATTATTACTCCAGACAACCATTAGCTTAAAGATAAATAAAAATGTCCTGCAACTACTATGATAACTGGTAAATTTAAGATTCAAGCAAAAGCACAAAAAAAATTTTTTTTTTGGACACATTCTAAGCAAATTAAGAACAATTAGTATGGTGTAAACTCAACAATTTACAGGTTAAGCATCCCACATTTACATTAAAGTTTGTTTACAGGGGTCTGAAGGAATACTGTGCATGAATACTGCATGTGGACTTCTTTGACCCGCTCGGGGCATGTTTTTTTTAAATCCAGCTGGTGATCCACCTGCGTTCAGTCATGCACACACCAGTGAAGTACAGTGACTACGTACATTCACTTAACATCTTTTTTTATATTATTTTTATGGCTGCAGGTATAGTTGATGGGCGCCAATAAAAGCTGTAGTCGCAGTGTTACTTATAAAAGAACAATTCTAAATTGTGTTATCACTACTTGGAAATTTCAAATGCACTGGAAAGAAGGCATTTCCCCCTTTCAGTCAATAATTCAATGTAATAAGAATTCAAAGAAGGAAGAGTCCAAAATCGTTTCATGTCTCCTCATTTAGGCAATGAAAGCAGTCTATAAATGTCAGAAAGCATTATTTCCATCCATTTTTGTCAGTCTGAAAGGAACTGAACCAGACGCTCAGGTAAAAAAATAGAAGACAAAAAAAAGAAAAAAGAGAACCAAGCTGAAGTCTTTCAAGTCTGATTGTACATTAAAAAAGGTCAGCATGAACAAAAAGAACATTTTCCACAGCCAATCAATACCCTATGTGGATTTGTCTCGGGTGGACTGTAGATGAATGATCCAGAAGAAACTAATTTGGCCAAAGTCTGGTTTAAAGCAAATTTCTGACCAAACAGACTGGAACAAGTCAAAGTAGAATCAGGCCAGCAGACGTTAATAGTCATCTGTTTTCGAAGCAAGTGTAAAAATGAAAGAGGCCTTGGCGTGTTTCCTGTAAGGTCTATATTTATGTCAGTGCCGCTCTTTCCGACTCACACTCTTCTATGCTAAATAATTATGCCAAAGAGATCTGTCATACCACAAAAACAAACAAACTGACAGCCATCTGATGTACTTTTGATTCACTGTCATCCTCCTCCTTTATGTCTTGACCAATGACCTTTCTCCTCCTACACAGACGTCTCTGACTGAAGCTTCATGACAAACTTGTGGCTTTTAGGGTCAATGAACTCCTCAGCTAGGCGCAAGAAGGGAAGTGATGTTACTGTGACAACCAAAGAAAAGTCGAGGCGTCTCAGGCTGAAGACCTGGCCTTGGCGCAAAGAGGCGGTCACTGGCTCCTCGCTCACTAGAGTCCACATACGCCCCCTGCTGTTGTCCAGGTACTGCAGGGTGGGACCGGGGCCGAGGTAACGCTCTAGGAAAGCCTTTAATGACAACAGAAAATGTGCAAAATGGTTTATGAATGATGACACGAACAAATTCAATGACAGTTTACTGTGGCTAAACATGATTTCAAAATAAAATGCTGCCTTAATTTCAATTTAATCAAATTTAATGAGTTTATGAGAGGAAATCGTTCTCATATTAGGAGAATGTGCAAACCATAAACATAAAATAACCCTCCTTACCCTGGGGGTCATGCTGTGCGTAATACAGAACTGCAGATGGCTGATGATGCTCTCCATGCTGTGGTAAGTCTGCTGCCGGGTGGCACGCAGGTACTTCTGCATGGCCCGCGCCATGGGGGCAAAGATGGCCTGAGCTGCCTCCCTCGGGTCCATCACCTCCCGGGGATGTTTGGGAGAGGACGTGGCTGCATCTTCCTCCTGATGACGTCTGATGTGGGTGAAGGCTTCTTCTACTGCCACCACCAGTCTGTGAGGATTGAAGCGAGCATGAGTAAAAGCATAAAAGTAAAATATTTAAAGGCTTAAAATTACTTTAAAATCACATTTTGAGTGACTATATGGTAATGCACTGATGCACTGTCAGCTGTATTACAGTCTATAAAATACCTTTAAAAAAACCTGACCTGAATTTCACAAATATTGTGCCCCCTCCTCATCTTTGGGTATGTTTATATGACTTTGGTTTGATAGGAAGGCAGATCCTTTTAATCTTAAACTAGCCTATGACTCCTGTATCCTTGCCTGTGAGTGTATTTTTGTATTTGCATATGTCTGTTGCTACCTGGCTTTGCGTTTGCGGACTTTGCGCTCCACCTCTGCCTCCTCGTAATAGTACTCGTTGTGGGAGTTGTCTCTTCTCCGACCGGCGGCTGCAATCATGGCTCTGGACTGCCCTGTGGAGTTATTGGTGCTGTTCTCTGTCAACACAAACACTTCATTTCATTTGTGGGCAGAGTAACCCGGATAGTTCTGATACTTCAGGTGAGCTTATCAGTTATTATTCTATGTATAATTCAGAAAAATTAAATTAAGAGGCTCATGTTTATGTGTCAATTTCACTATTCAAACTGAAGTTACAGTTTTATATCTGAACCAATAAGGTGAAATTCCTGCTTTTTTATCCAGCATCATTTCTTTCAGTTGGACTGATACACATTTCTCTGATGATGAGAAGAATTAATCACCTTCACCCAGGTTGTAGACTTTGAAAGCAGACATTTTCTTGGTGAGGATGGACTTGGGCAGGTTAAGCAGAGCAGGGTTATAAATGGGGAAGTCACTGTAGTATTGATCAAGAACGCACACTGAGGCCCTCTGAATACTGCATTGCAAAACAAACAGAAAGTAAGTTTGTGAAATTTCCAAACACAGAGCTGTTATCAGTGTCAACACGCTTAACATCGTCATTGCTTTCCTACCCCAGAACAGGAAGGAACAGTAACTGTCACTCAGTCTGAGCGCCACACAAAAACAAGCACCAAACAGCTGCTGTAGAGTGAGAACATAAATCAAAGAAAGCACGAGACAAAGAAAAGGTGCACATCAGTGCAGTTCTAAAGCATGTGCAACAATGATCCTTTACTGGAATTTTCCCCACACAGCCATATCTAGGGTTTACACTGAGTAGTCCGAACAGTTGAAAATATCCAGCGAGCAACGATTCTCTGAGCGAAAATTACTCGTTGATGTCGGAGGTCGGAGTAGACTGGCAAGATTGCTGCTAGGAAGGCAACAGTGACTCAAATAACCAAGCTAGGCAGAAGAACAAATATGAATGCACAACATTTGCACTATCACTAAAACTGTGCAACAGAAGGCTGGAAAAATGTTGCCTGGTCTGATGAGTCTCAATTTCTGCTGCAACATTCAGATGGCAGGGTCACAATTTGGCATAAGAACATGAAGACATGACTCCATCATGCCTTAAATCAACTGTTCAGCCTGCTGCTGGTGATGCAGTGGTGTGTGTGGGGGGTCCTTTTCTGGCACACTTTAGGACCCTTAGTACCAACTGAGCATCATTTAAGCACCACAGCCTCCCTGGGTATTGGTGCTAACCACGTCCAACCTTCATGAGTGCAGTGTATCCATCTTTGAATGGCTGCTTCCAGCAGGATAACACACCATGTCACAAAACTCAAATCATCTCAGTTTCTTGAACATGACAGTGAGTTCACTGCACTCTGATGGACTCAACAGTCATAAGGAGCCTACTTCAGGAAACAGGTTCTCTTGAGGTACTCTTGAAAAATAAAGTGAGTTTATGAACGCTGAGTTTCCTGTTCCCGAACAGCTGATCAGTTATTTCAAGCAACTCTGAACATGTTCACATTGGGAAAAATAATTCTAATCAGCTTGGGCCACACCCAAGCAGACTGGTGACACACCGAATAGAAGTTTGAAATAAAAAATATATATATATCTTTTTCTTTTTATAATGTATGCTGTAATCATTTATCCAACTTGAATTCCCATTGGACAAAGTTGGAATCATAAATTTACATTTGAATTTCAAGATCTCAATTTTCAGCTGTAACCTGACAAAGTGTAGGAGACAGAAACTGAAGATAAAATCTGAAGAAACAGATCAGACACAGTTTACTGATCTGTGACCTGTGAGATTAGTTACCCAGACAGCCGTAGATCCTTGGGTGGCTCTGCTCTCGAGTCAGAATCATTTTATTTAAATAGTGATTCCTACATTAAAGGCTTCCAGTGCAGGGAAGCCGACAGTCTGACAGCTGCGTTACTGCCCACAGTGTCACACAGTTAGATACAGATTTTATTCTGATCTGATAATAAATCCATGATGTATCATTGCCTCTGTCCTTCTGCACTGATGACTGTGGAAGCGCTCATGCTAAGTACACAAAATTGTGAACTAATATCTAACTGGCATTTCAGTTTTTGTAAAAACGTAACTTCTACAAATTAATTCGGTCCTCTTTGTTCTTTGAGAGCAGCTTTTTGAATGAGGAAATGAATTGGAATGTCAGTCAGCTGATTCAGGTGCAGCAGGAGTCAGAGAGAAACAGAAAATCTGGAAGTTCCCTCATCTCAGGGTGACTAAACTCACAGCTGTTACCTAAACCTGCTTCCTGTAATACGCCCCACATCTCAGTCCAATAGAGCATGTTTGTGATGCAGTGAAACAGGAGATTATCATCATGGATGTAAGGCAGGCAAATGTGCATCAAATATGTGATGCCATCATGTCAATATGAACCAAAATGTTTGAGGAATGTTTCCAGCACTAATGCAATCAATGCCATGAAGAATTATGGCAACAATTACTAGCAAGGTGCCCCAGACTTTCTTCTCATTTTCCCTCTTCTGGTATGACAGATGTCTACCCCACCCCACCCCAGAGCCCCGCCCACCCAGAGCACTCCTTTTGGTCCCTTCAATGTTTCTGGATTGTTGCCTTTTCATCTATAACGTGGTCTTCATCGTACAATATGACACACCCAAAGATGACTAATTATGTCCATGTATTTTGCTGTTGGGTTTTTAGTTGGATCAGTCTGCTTGCATCCCCAGAACACAGTTGCGGCTTCACAGTACAGTGAAGAGTACTCCAACTGAAGTGTA
The DNA here is from genome assembly GCA_024447675.2 of Pterophyllum scalare. Classification (NCBI taxonomy): domain Eukaryota; kingdom Metazoa; phylum Chordata; class Actinopteri; order Cichliformes; family Cichlidae; genus Pterophyllum; species Pterophyllum scalare. Next base: position 26,976 of record JAMQGT020002662.1, read on the forward strand.
GACATGACCCTCTAACCACCTCTAGAAAATGAAAGCAGCACCATCCATGTGATCAGCAGATCTTACCAGATTTTTAAAACCACTCGGTGTGGTTTGGTTGGTAATTGCAAACAAACTGGAGAGATGACTGAGACTGAGAATGTGTGCAGTGCACTGATGTAGAGTTAGAGTCAAAGCTGCAGCACTGAACAGTTTTAATGACACTGAGTGAAAAACCTTTTGTGGGGTGATCCTAATGTGGCACGGAACAAATTGTGCATTAAGTGTGAAACAGTGTTTTTTGGAAATCATAAGACTAGGCAGAAATGAGTGTGGCCCGGGCAACTTAGCTTATCCAAACAGTGATGAAATACTGCCCCCCACCACAAAATGGCCAAACTTCATGTCAAGTGTCACTGAAATTTGAAAAGCATTATTTCAGATGAAGGTTAATAAATAAAGAGAAATACTGATTTGCCACACTTACTAACCTCAGATGCCCCACATTGTAGTAGCGGCTGACTCCATCTGTGCTCCTTACAACCTTCAGACAGAAAACAGGCTGCAAGTGTCTGACCTCCAGCAGCACCAGGGCCAAGTACTGAATGAACAGCAACGCATCCACCAAAGATGCCGCGTAGCCCACAATCCCCCTGTAGTCTGTCTCTCTGGGCTCCAGCACCCGCACTCCATAGAAGAGCCAGTAGGACGCCACAAAGAGAAAGACCAGTGCAACCAGCAGGCAGCGAAACACAAAGAAGCGTGGCAGAGCGGCTCTGGCCGGGCGGAGAAACAGTGCCCATGTGGAGAAGAGGAGGATTAGGAGCTTGAAAGCAAGTGAAATGTACAGGCCTTCACACGGTGTGCCGCAGGGGTCCAGCGAGTCCCGCCACAAAAGCTGCGGGATGGCCAAGAAGGCCAGAGGAGTGATCAGAGAGATGAGCCCCAGAACTGCACCCAGCGCTGGGCTGATGTAACGCTGGCACCCCAGTGGCAAAGAGTCCTCTAAGTCCTTAGATACCCGTGTCAGGTCCTCGTTCGAGATGCTGTCCACGGAGGTGCCAGTGACCACCGTGGTGGTTTCACCCCAGTTGTCATCCTGAAGGAAGAGACCAGTGTTAAGAGATGCTACAGCCAAGGAAAACACTTGTTACAAGACAAAAAAAAAAAGAAAAGAACAAACAAAAAAAGTAAAATGACACTCTCACCCGGTCATCTTCTCTGGGGGAATCTGCATCCAGCAGCGACTCCCCCGGAGCCTGAATGATCACCGATTTCTCTCCACGGAAGCTGCCATCACGAGTCTTTGAGCGATGCCTCTCCCTTCTCTCCCTGGATACCCATACGAAAAAAGAAGCTAAATCAAAATCTGCTGACACGAAGCAAAAAATAAGTGTTATCTGTTTGAAGATGATTGTGCAGTAGCTACTGTGGTCAAACTCTGGCAATGAGGACGAAACAGGACCATTTCAAGTCTGGAGATTTTATAATATACTGTACTGTTAATGTGGATATTTAAAACAATTATACAACACTGCTTTATGTTGCCAGAGTGATGAATTTTTCTAGTTTCTCTGATTTTAATCTATTGCTAGATGGATGCTAGGCAGCATGATGTCATAATACAGTGTTGTGTAAAAGCACTTGCCCCCTTCTTGATTTCTTATTTTTTGCGTGTTTGTCACATTTACATGTTTCAGATCATCAAACTAACTTTAATATTAGGCAAACATAATGTGAGCCAAGGTCTTGGTGATGATGATTTTATTCATTAAGAGAAAAAAGTTATCCAAAATTACCAAAAAAAAAAAAAATGTCCCTAAACCTAATAACTGGTTGTGCCACCCTTGGCAGCAAGAACTACCCAAGCTTCAGGTCATGAACTGATGGCTGGACAGGCTGGCAATAATCAGGCAGGTCAAGTCTGATTGCTCAACCCCAAACTGTGTATGAGTTCACAGACAGATTTTGTCTATTATAGTAAGACTGACTCTGGAGTAGTGATAATGAACTCTGAATGACTGAAACCTTGAACCATCTTTAGAATGTGGATTTAAAGACCTCAGCTTGGGCTTTCAGAAATGTTCTACCATTTCAAAAAGAGAAAACAGTTAAATGAGGAAACAAATCAAACACAAACATTACACTACACTGCAGCTCCACTTGCTTCTTTCCCGGATCTTCTACCTGTGTTTGCGGGAACTTCTCGAGTGGGATGACTTGTAAGAGTAGCCCGAGTACGTTGACTCGTTATCCATGTCAGTGGTCGGCGGTGGGTGGAGTTTCCGCGCCACTCCTGTCCCTAAACCGCCCTTGTCCCAAATCACTCCCAACTGGCTCCTGCAGTTGCTGATGGACTTGGAAGAGAGGGCCAGAGGGAGGCGCAGCAGGTCCACTTTACTCTTGAGGAAATCTATCTTGGAGGCTTGGGAGAGGAAGGGAGGATGAGGAGGAAGACACAGGGAGAGATAAATTATAGATAGAGTGAGCATTTTGGAAAAGGCATGGAGACCACTCGGGAGCAAGAAGGCTGAGAGACGAGAGAGATGAAGAATGGAGAGAATGAACAGAGGGAGGAGGCAGAAAGATAAATGAAGAGAAGGAGGAGGGACAGGAAAAAAAGATAATTTGTCATGTGAGACAGAGCTTAAATAGTCTCAGAGGGACACAGACCAAGGAATGGCAAGAAGAAGAGAGACGGCATTGTTAAAATGCTGGCAGTCTGAGGTGTATGAAAGAACATAGCTGGACCCATTCTTCCGCTTTGAAGGAGTTTTTATGAGCAAACTGAGTGATTTGGACCCAAGTGTGTTCTCAGCCAATGAAGGGCAACTACACCACCTTCTATTCTTAGGCTGCGAGTCTCCAGTGAGCAGCACGCACAGGAGCAGAGGCCCAACATTGCAGCAGCTCTAAAAATCTTCCTGCTCCTGTTTTATATGTTTGCAACTTAAACATTTGCTCAGTTTGACATAAAAAAATAAAAAAATAAGGAACATGCATTTTGTTGCTTTTTAAAGTCAGCTGGAATTAATTGGGTATATTTAATCTTTTGCTGTGTTTTGTTATGGCTCGATCTGAGATGCATTCTCATCCACATTCCCCAACTCTCCCCCGTGGTCTCCTGGGGCAACAGAGCTTAACTACTACAATGGGGATGAATGGGAGGCTAGTGGTGAGAAAAGACAGGAGGGGGAGAGGTTGCCCTGGCAACCACAACATCAACTCAGCAGCACCCAGTCCCTTTCTCTTATCCCTCACCTCAGAAGACAAAAAAAAAAAAAAAAAAACCCACAGTTTTTGCTTTTTAAACTAAGAAAATCTGGCATCACTGGCTGGACATTTCTCTAAATCTACAGACTTACAATCTGCTTTTGTTTCCATCCAAACAGCTGGGTTAGTTTCTCATGGGTACTTTCCAAACTGTCTGTAGAATAAACAGACACTTAATCTAATAACAAACTTCCTCGTGCTCTCCGTTTGTGCTGTGACCTGGAGTCAGTCCTCAACATTAAAGCCTTCAGGTTTTACTAACGGCTTTCATGTGATTCACACATGGACTTTTCAAGAAGGCACATCAGTAGTTTGTAATCTTTGAGAGATGTGACATCTTTGTGGGGCTGTCTGACGTCTACAGATGGCCATGGGGCATTTCAGACAGTATCAATATTTCTCTCATATACTCATTTATTTGCTTTGTGGTTGCAATTACTTTAATCACACAGCCATGAGAACCTCAGCTACCAAAGGGAACCTGTTATATTCATCGCCAACTTCCATATTTGTATTCTTAGACTTCACTCGAGCAGCTTTGGATAACTCACAGTTCAACGTAATCCTCATTTTATTTGTATATGAGGACTTGGTGCAGCGCCTCACTTCATCCACTGCTTGAAACAGGCCCCAATCAGAGAGATGGCCGCATGGATTACCTGCCACATGCCGGGCAGAGCACTCTGCCAACTTTCTGGATAAAAATGGAAATCACAATGACCTATCAACTCATATCCCCTAGTGACACGGTGAAAAATGATCTTCAGATCTGCTGCAGTTCGGGCACAGGTAACTGGATTCCTTTCATCGAGGGGGATGACAGCCAAGTGTTTTTATTATTCAAATTCTGTCTCAAACATGGAAAAACGAGCATGAGAGTGGGAGTTACAAACCATCAGGGCTGACTGAGGTACAGCCACTGTTAGCACAGTGCAAACATCTACGGCTGTCCAGGACTACAGGAGTCGTATGCTCGTGACGTATGTTTGTGGCATATGTAGAATATTATATCATCTCTGCAGACAAACACTGAGTGAATGCACAAACAAAATGACTTACAGGTGTTGGTGCAGCTGTTAGTATGTCAGAGTTCACGGTTACAGAGTTTCTTACAGACTGGAAACTATTTTATCGTGCCATGAATGTGAACCAAACTGTCCACTCTGACAGCAGAGTCAATCACATCGATCACACTGACGAGATGAGTCACCCCCACTGTGATCGATTCACTACTGATTGATTTACACTGGAGTCCAATTGCATGTGAGATTTTCCACATGCAATGTGGAAATGGGGCTGCCAGGACCAAAACTGAAGGCTGAACGTGTTTACGGTCAGTAGTGTTTACTAGGGTCAGTTTCTGCTAAACCTGTGAGATAATGATCTGTGAATGGACATTTTTAAAGGACTTTCATTGCCTTTATATCACCTAATGTTCCTCTACTCAGGTTTAAATCAAAGAAATTTTAAATTTATTTGTTTACAGGTGTAATTGTGTCTTTTAGGAATTAGTTTCGGATGAAACGCTTTCTTCTGAGTGTTTGTCGCTGTGCAGCCTCAGGGGCCTAATTCCGTGACTCCCAGGGTCATCCATTCCTCCGGGTGGCAGTGAGCCAGCTAGGTGTGGCTGCCGCCTCTGTCCCGACTCCAGAAGGTAACCCTAACCCTAGCAGTCCAACACTGCAGGACTTTACAAACTGCAATTGACAGTATAAACTGAGTTTTCTGAGCAACGGTTGCGCTTAACGCTATTTGACTTCAGGCGCGGGGTCAAAGTGAGTCAGTGCTTAAGACAAAGCAGAGCATGTGTAGGGTGAAGGTAACTGTGGTTACCTATGGTTTTTATGCAGTAACCACGCATAAAAACCATAGTGGATTTTCGTAAGGGACAGACTGGGGGCCACACAGCAAACTCAGCCCGCTTGCATGCGACCACAGTGGAAATAGCTCTACCAGACGCGCCGCGTTAAGTGCGTTCTTTGGCACACTGTGCGTAAAGTCCACGGACGGTAAACCTAACAAGACACGGGGGCTGAGCACCAGCAACTATTACGTGTTGTAGTTTTCGCACTGCTCGAGAAATTCATTCATAATAATACCTGCATGAAAGTTTTCCCAGAGATCTTACCTTTCTCCCTGAAGGAAACAGCAGCAACCCGCAGCACAAAGCGCCGGTGAGCGGCAGCGGCGGTCCGGACTCGTGTGTCCAACAAAAGTGACTCCAAACGCTCTGAAATTCACTTTCTCTCCGCTCTCCTCTGTCCGCGGTTTCCGCACACATTTAAAGCCGGAGCGGAACCTGAATCTTCGCCGGGCACACACTTTGTTTTAATGAAATCCTCCCACCGAAGACACAACAGGCTGCGAGTCAGACCTCATCCCTTCTCTGCATCTGCTTGCAGCGGAGCCCCCGCTGAGCTGAGGGGGCTCTGTGTGCACGTACAGCACCGCTAAGAGCCAAAGCTTCAACTCAGAATACATTCTCAGCTTCCGGTAATGATTTTCATAATAAAACATCTCTAAAACCTTAAACTCTTTTCTGAATGTATTTACACAGCTCTCTGTTTACATTCATTATCTCTTAAAATAGCTACTATATTTCATCAAAACTGTACTGATGATTTTTATCTGTCAAAGAGCCACATTGAAATAGTAAGGGGCCTGATAATCTGATCCTCATCTAACTCATGTATACAATATACTGTTAGAATAGTGAATACTCATATTAAACATGGCCATGTTTCAAATAATGAGTTGGCACATGTGCATGCACTAAGGTCTTGGTATCATGCAGTTTTTCTACTCTCATCTCGCTATGATAGGGCCGATATCCCCGGTATCATCATCTCACACACACAGCTCTGCTGTGAGCAAAGAAGCCCCTCCCACCTTCTGCTTAAGACCCCTGTTTACGAGGGGCAGCCAATCAGAAGAAAGCTGACGCTTTATGTTGAAAGGTAAGGACCTTACAATGACAGAGAAAACCCAACCATCAGATCACTTTAAAAGGAAGAGAGCTCAAAAAGCTTGTTTTGGACAGAGGATGAAACAAATCCCAGTACAACATTTAAAAAAAAAAAAAAAAGGATTTTTAATTATGAATCATGTTAAATTTAGCTTAGGCCAAGAACCAAACCATAGAGCTGGAAAGGAGCAAATAAGATCACCTTTGAAATAAACAGTTAAACTGATTTATAGATAAACACATGATTTTCTCTTTGTTATATTGTTTATTGCTGTTTTAGTAAAATAGCAAACATTAAAAAACGTAAATAAATATAAACTTTTTAAGTAACTAAATTAATTTGCATTTTGTTCTCAATGAAATAACATCATTTATCATACAACTATTTCATATGTCACATCCCAACAGGACATACAGAGACGGAAGCAAAAAGACATCAAGATAACTACAACACACACATGATTAGATTCCATTAGATTTAATTTATTGTCATTGCTTTTGTCACAGAGTGCAATAAAATTCTCAGTCTGGGGGTTTTAGTGTGTGCAGGTGGAAGGTGGGTCACATGTGCTTGTGTATGTGTGTGAAGGGTGGTGGGGACCAGCGTTCAGTAAGGAGAGCGAGGGGGGGGGGTGTTGTGGACTGTTCACAAAGCTTCCTGTATTTGTTGCTGATGGCGGGAAGCGAGGCTCCAGCAATACCCTCAGCGGTGTTCACGTGATTTATTGAGATAGTTCTGTATAAAGTATTAACTTTAATAATTTGATGTAACTTATTGTACTTTTAAAGTTTTTTTTAAATAAAAGATAGTGTCTTTGCCAAACAACAGACTGGTTTAAACCTTAGACTTGCTTTTATTTTGAAACTAAGAATGTTTAATGTCTAGTCACATAAATTCTGTAACCTAGTTTGACACTTTTTAAGCCATAAAACTTTACCAAACCCATTTTTTTGTAACTTTGTTAATTACAACCAATCACAGTTTGAGTCACTACAGATGGGATGTTAGTTTATGGACAAAGGGAATCAGTGCTCCTCTACACTGGCTCGTTTTTTTTTTTTGTGTGTGTACCAAATAATGTGGAATATTCTACTGTCATTTGTGTCTTTTTGATTGCTGATGTGCAGATGCAGCAAAGGTTCTTGCTGAAAATATGAAGTTAAAAAAACTAGCACAACTAAAATCTCTTTGATTCAGAGTAACTCATAGTACCATATCACCCCAATAGAGCACTTCGCTTTCAGACTGCTGGCTTACTTGCGGTTCCTAGGATACTTAAGAGTAGAATGGGAGGCAGAGCCTTCAGCTTTCAGGCCCCTCTTCTGTGGAACCAGCTCCCAGTTTGGATTCGGGAGACAGACACCCTCTCTGTTTTTAAGATTAGGCTTAAAACTTTTTGATCAAGCTAGGGCTGGATCAGATGATGCTGACCTATCCCTTCGTTATGCTGCAATAGGCCTAGGCTGCTGGGGGGGTTCCTTTGATGCACTGAGTGTTTCTTTTCATTCACCACTTTTCACTCTGTTTATACCCCACTCTGCATTAATCATTTGTTGTTAATCTTTGGCTGTCTCTCCTCACCCCCAACCAGTCGTGACAGCTGACTGCCCCTCCCTGGGCCTGGTTCTGCTGGAGGTTTCTTCCTGTTAAAAGGGAGTTTTTTGTCCCCACGGTCTCCAAGTGCTTGCTCATAGAGGGTCGTTTTGACTGTTGGGTTTTCTCTGTGTTATTGTAGGGTCTTTACCTTACAATATAAAGCACCATGAGGTGACTCTTTGCTATATAAATAACATTTGAGAAAGTCACAATCCACACCATACTCTTTATCCAGTTTCTTTTTAATCTCACAAAACACATGAATCTGAGATATGAGCTCTTTTTTTTCCTTCTGTGCAGCTAACAATCTCACCAATTTTAAAAACAAATGAAGAAAATAATTTATACATCTTTTTTTAATATCTACAAAAATAAAATCAAGTACGATGACTAAGGCTTTACAGGGAAAAAAAATTAACGTATATAAAACAAGTGGGTTTGATCTCTATATTACATGTGTGAACAAGATTTTAAAAAAAAGACAAAAAATAAAGATAATGAGATGATAGTTAATGTGTTTATGCATACAGTAGTTTGCACTGTGCAGGGAAGTTTTGTTTGTGCAAGATTTTTTTTTTTTTCACAATGGAATCAGTTATAGCTTCTTTCCAGCTGTTAGGGCCACGATGCTGATGTACAAGATCAATGTAGGAAAAAGAAAGAAATCACTGAAGATACAAAGAAAGTGTAGAGGTAGGAATTAGAAAATGCTGTAGTCAATGATGGGGAGGAAGAAAGAGGAGAATGCATGGAAAGATGTAGAAAAGAATGATTCAACCAGCTCAGACCATTGTTTTTTTTTTTGTTTTTTTTATTATAAATAAAATTTAGTGTGTGATGATAGTGTGCTGACAGCTTGACATGAAAAGGTGTTTTAAGTAGTAATTTTTATTTTCTTTTTACACTAACAAAATTTCAGTCCCCTGGTCTGAAGTGCTTGAATCTCAGCAGCCAAAATGTGAAGAAAGAAAAAATTTGTGTTCCCTTCAACACCTCTGAAAAAAAATTCACTTTGGTAGAACATTTTTACATTTTAGCACAAATTCCTTTGCAAGTTCATACAGCTGTGAAAAGAAAAATCAGCCATCCTGGCATTCAGTAACGCTGCTTTAATCATCTTTTTTTTTTTTTCCTTTTTAAATTTGCATTTCATTTTGTGCACATGTGTGACTGCCAAGTCACATCTCCTACGCAGTGTGGTGGCTAAAGAGCAAAAACCTTCCACCAGGCAGTGAAACATCATTTTAATGGCAGAATCTAATGCTGATAGTGTTTACAATGTAATCTGCTCCTGGCTTTGATCATTGTTATACAATTATAATTATTTATGAAGCTGGTAATCAGGCTGGGTAATGAAACCAGCTGAAAATCAGATTCAGTCCAGTGAGTTTCCGCCCAGCTTGATAAGAATTAAAGAGGCTTTAAAACATTTAAACTGCTACACTTAACCTCTCAAAAAGAAGCTATATAATAGCAGTTTAAAAACACATTTTGTCCTGCCATGTGTTAGAATTAGTACCAGACAGATGCAGGTTGAGGAAAAAGAAAGGAGATAAAAGAAAAAAAAAATACTGGGTGTTAGTGTCCTTCTTTGCTGGTTAGACATGCCTCAAACAAGGCGTATGACAACATTTCTGAATGTCAGGGACAATAACATAACCCTAAATATAATCCCGAAAATATTTAAAGAAATAGTCTGACTTGTGGGAAATACACTTTGATGGGTAGACCAAAATCAATCTCACATGTGTACATTAAATACAGAGCTTTAGCAAAAAGCTAGCATACTTAGCTTAGCTTGGCATAGCATAGCATGAGGACTTGAAAGAGCCGGTGTGGTTCCTTCCAGAGGCAACAAAACCACCTGCTAAGCTCAGGTTTGTCTATCTGTACAAAAAAGTTAAGCAAGGAAATTTTCCAGGGAACTACTACATGTGGGACTTTTCTAAGCCACGTGCAGGATTTTTTTTTTTAGATTTTCCTCACATGCACTGCAGCCCTGAACTTTACCTGGCGGAGCTCCATGACAAAATGCAAATGTTGAGATGAGCTGTACAATCCAGAGAGAGGTCACAGTGTACTAACTAGGGGGCGACATGTGTCCTGCCTCTTATCTGCTACCCAGGCACCGCCTGCTAAATCCAGACTAAGTATTTCCATCCATCCATCCAACTTCTGTCTATCCAGTTCAGGGTCCAGGGTGTACCCCGCATTTCGCCCTACTGTAGCTGGGACAGGCTCCAGGCCCCTTTGCAACCCTGAGCATTTCCAGTTGTGAACTACATGTGAGAAAAAGCTAAAAAAAAAAAAAAAAAACCCACAAAAACAACCTGTTGGTGTCTCGACTTCATGTCGGCTCTCTGAGGTGCAGGCAGGTGGATTTAGTTACTTTTGGTTAAGCCCGGTTTCCAGTTTTCATACTAAGCTCTGCTAACCACCTGTTAAGGCAACAAACTGAGTGTATTCCCCAAAATATCAAACTATTCCTACAAAAGCTTTTATTCTTCCACAAACAGTGGATCTGTGCTTGGGGGTGGGGCTCCTCACTGCAAAGCTACTTGGTAAAGAGCTGAGTCTTTTCATAGCTTAGTGGATATAAACACTACGTATGAGATTATTATTAAATGGGTGGGAGTTGCTGGTTCACAGTATTCACCGTGGCGTTCACTACACGTTTACACAATACACTAGAGAGGGCCGAGGGATGCACAGTTAAACCTTAAAGTGTAGACAGGCAGGCAACGCCAGTCTGATATTTGGCAACAGGTTCTCAGTGAAAATTCAAGTTTCTTAGTCTGAATCGGCCGTATCCCAGTTTCTTCACGCTCCGTTAAAACTGAATCTCACCTCAACATATCTCCCAAATGTTCAAACAGCTATAGATGCTGATCAGAACAGCTGTGTAAACCCGCTGAGCACTCCCTGCGCGCCGCTGAAAATAAATCCTGCCAGCATTTCAGTAGTAAACAGCATAGTAGTGTTTGCAAAAAAGAAAAAAAAAAGTGTAAAACTGAACACGGCATGTTGTGCTGATGAAAGCCTTCTTGTAGCTTCAAAGAAGGTGCGAGCACGAGCAAAGTTAGTGTTAAGAGTTTCTTCCACAGTTAAGTGTCTGAGATGAATGAGAGTTAAACGATGCTTGTGTGTGTTTTTCCTTACCCAGTGCAAATAACCTGAATTATATAGACACAGTCCTTCGGCTGAGGCGGCAGGTGAACTCAGTGTAAAGCAAACAGTGGAGGGGGAGGGGGGGGACCCCCGGAGACCATCTCAGGCTCACGCACTGCCCTCCTCCCCCTTCCCAAATGAAGCCTGAATCCTTCAGTCCCTGATCAGTCCACTGTAGAAGACGTACACGACAGAGAGGTGCGTTGTGGGTAAAGTGCTGGGGTGACGGGTCCCTCTGATTATTATTATTTTCCTTAAATTAACATTTCAACACTTGTTTTGTGCTCTGTTCCTTCAACCAGCTCTTCAAAAGCAATACATGCAAGTCACTTTCCTTCACAAATATCCAACTTGCTCAGTTTTCCACTTTCAGTTCTTCCAACTTTTTAGTTTTCTCCTCCACAGTCAACGTGACTTCTGAGTCGTCTTTTTTTTTTTCCTCCTTCCTTCATATTTTCTCCTGAACTTCCATGGACTCCCTCGTACTGCACTGAGCTTAGAAATCTCTGAGTCTGACCACCTTCCTGTTGTATCAGGTTCAACAGAAACAGAAACTGCGATGGGCTTTTTGATGTTCTGCGCCGCTGGCTGGTGCATGCGGGGCTGATGGGTGAGGGGAACATGGTCTGAAAGTGGGTGCGTATAGGTACGTCTGTATGCCATCAATCAAGATCAAGCGACTGCAAGTAAATTTACCATGCAGTGGCATCAGAATCCAGTTGACAGGATTTTGGGCTCTGCTGGTCTGCCTTCTTTGCCTGGTCGGATTGAAAAACAAACAAAAAAAAAGATTGTTTTAAGATTTGAATTAGTGTACAAGAGAAAAACCTGCCATCATCAGTTTTAAACATTTAAGTTGCAAATTCAGTGTGCGCTCACCATCTTCTGAGCCGCGATCCAGAGACGGCGTCCTGGAGACGGTTGCAGAGGGAGACTGTTGGCCCTCCATCTCCTGACTGACAGAGGGCTCTTTGAGGGTTTCTAGAAGCTTGTAATGCTTCTTCTCTATCTCCTGCAAAGGAGTTAATAGTTTTAGGAAATACACTTTCATTTATTTCTTGCTGAGAATTAGATCACACTACAGGAAGTGACATCAATGCCTTCATCATCCAGGAAGTCCCTACATACTCTGGCGGCATAAGGAGGCACACTGCACAGGCATAAGGTCTGAAGATTTCATTGTGGTGACTAACAGCAGTGAAGGTGCGTTGGCTAGCAAGTGGGGGTCTGTGTGACCATCCAAGGACCGTCGCTGACTCACTGCAAAGCCTGTCATGATGGATGATACTGCAGGCAGAATAATGTTTGCCGCAGCATTTCCAGACTCTCACATCTGTGATATGAGCTCAGTGTTAACCTGCTCTCATCCTTGAGAGCGTGGTACCAGTGGTGGAGCCGGTGCCCATCAAGCTGCACATTACACAGGTTCTACTAAAGGATGTTGGGTCCTCATGCCAACTTGATAGTCTGTATTAGACATTTCTGCAGAGCTCTGGAAATTTTCATCCTGCTCCTCCTCCTCCTCTGCTGCTGGATTGATGCCGCCCTATGACCTTAGCCAGCTCTCCTCATGTAACAGCCCATCTCTTTGTATCTTCTAAGCACTCAAGACTGTGCTGGAAGACAGAGTAAACATTCTTGAGAGGAGGGATATTCCATCCTAGAGAAGCTAACGTCTCAATCTGCTGCAGGTACTCTCTCACTGTAGAGTCAACACGCAGTGCCCTGTTGTTGCCTCTCCGGTGCACCTGTTGCCACTTTCATTTGCACCAAAGAAGGTGAAACTGATTCACAATGGTTTCTGCTTCCTGACTGGACAGACTGATATACCTGAAGTTTAACTGACTTTATGTTATACTGGGATGATCGAGTGCTCCCTTCTCTCTATTTTTTTTTTTGAGCATTGCACATTTTCGTTCTTTCCTCTGCTCCCTGTTTCCTAAAGCTAGTAAAAAGTAAATTTAGCATAAAAATAAAATTTGAGTCAACAAATAATCGATCAGTTGGTGTCTACTCCAGAAATGCCACGTTTGCTCTTTATAGGTCTTGTACCATAGGGCAACTTCAAGCTGGTGTTTCGCAGATCGCTAAGTGGGCATCCCAAGAAAACAACACCATAAGAAGACCATTTCCTCAACCTGTCAACACTTAGGAACGGTAGGCAGTCTTCAAAAGATTTGCACTCAAATGGATCATAGGGCAGTTGGATCGTAGGGTCAAAGTGTGGAGAAGATGCAGAGAACGCTATGCTGATTGCTGCCTGGACAGGGTAGCAGCTTTTGGTGGAGACATTGTGATGGTGTGGGGTGGCATCTCCCTCACTGGGACAAACAAGGCATTGGAGGCAATCTCAATGCAGAGAGGTTTAGAGATGAGATTCTGCGATGGTGGTAATCCCATATCGCCACAGTTGGGAACCAAACTCTATCCTCCAAGATGACAACCCTCGCCCCCACAGAGCGGGGTTTATCAGAGGCTACCTCCAGAATTTGGGAGTGGAGAGGATGGAACGGCCTGTCTACAATCCTGACCTCAACCCCCTGAACACCTGTGGGATCAGCTTGGATGTGCTGTTTGTGCCTGAGTGACCAACACAACCACACTGACTGACTTGCAACAAATTGGTACAGATTGGTTGAAGAATGGGAAGAATCATGCTGGCTACTCTTTTGACTCCATCTTACTACAAACTCACCTTCAGGTGGCGCAACTTGCTCATCAACCCCTCAATTGTGTGAAAAATTTCATCCACATTTTTGATTACATGACTGCTGCACTGTTGCACAGCCTGCGACTGGCCCACTTCTTTTTCCTGTTCCAGTTGCATAGTCTCTGATTGGTTAGACTCTAGACCGCAGGCTGGCGTTTCCTCTTCTGGGTGCATCTGTGGTGATGTCATTTCCTCTACAAGCTGAGGGAAGTGGCTGGCGGTGGGAGTAGGGGGGTCGTTGAGATCTTCAGTCATGCTCTCACCCTGTTCTGTGGGCATTACCAGGTAGAAAGTATTCCCTGGAGCACAGAGGTGTGATAAGAAACAAAGTGTATTAATAAGTGTGGCCAGAGGGAAAAAAAAAAAAATCAACATCTCTAAGATCTTAAGTTATATTCTTTATCTATTATACCTATGGGGGAAAAAAAAAAACTACAGCTGTGGACCAATTTGGTCATCATTACCCTGTTTTTTGGCCTCGCTTCTTGACTTGGATGATTGACTGGAGGGGAGGCTGACATCATCAGTGATGTCTTCAGGGACAGAAGAAGAAGAAGGACCCGCAACCACAGCTACGCACAGAGGACAGATTTGTGACAAAGAGGAGTGCGTTGAAGGGTGTGAAGGAGTGAAGAGTTGGAATAAAGCAACAAGTGTGTCATTGTGTTCTCACCAGCGAAGAAAAAGAGAAGATCAAGTGTGTAAGAGTGAAAACATGCAAAGAAAGGCAGCCATTATACCCACCCAGGCATCACTTAAAAACAAGCAAAACGTAGTAAGCTGAAGTCACTTCGTTGGAAACAACGGTGCGATTGTGTTTTAAAGTGTTGAATTATTTCAGAACAGAATTCTGAATGAGCAGCTGCTGAAAAATTAAAGGTGTTCATTGGCCAGGTCCTCTCTACGGGATCTGTTACCTTTCCTCACAACCTGAACGCTGGGTTTCTCCGTTTTTGCGGGCAGCAGCTCCTCTGGCTCGGCGTCCCATTCATCGGTGCAGTAGTTGAGGACCGTCTCCAGAGACTCCGGTCGCTGCCGCTCAGTGAATGAGCTCCTTTCAGCGGCCGTCTCGTTGGTGGGTGTATCATCTGAATCGTGGCTCCAACTGTCCTCTTCGAGATCTCGTAATATGAGCTGCCGCAGTGTTTCAACTGTGAAGAAAGAAAAAAAAGAGAGAACACATTTTGGATTAGTGCTAAGGCTTCGATTTCTCTCTTTTCTTTTAAATCCCACAACCAGAAGAAACAGAATCCACCATTAAACATACAAACTCTCACCATCTTGCAAAGCAGCCTCTGCCACACCGACTTCTTGTCCGTTACGATGGATGAAAGCTTCCGATTGGTCCGTAGGCGTGCTGTCGGAGAGCATGGGGTCATCGCTGGTGGAATGAGTCTCCGTGGAGTCTGACTGCTCCGTCATAGAGTTATCTGGAAGAGTTGCAACAGTCAGAAAGCAACTCGGACAAAGCTTTGAAAACATTTGCAGGCTGTACATGAGGCCGATGATCTCGGTGTGGTTATTACCTCCATAGACAGTGCTGCTGGTTGAGACGGGGGAAGCGCTTCGTAGCTTGGGGGAACTGAAGGGAATTCATAAAAACAAACAGCACTGAACATAAGGTATATGCCTTGATGAGATTCTTAAAAAATATGCTTTTATAAAATAAACACATCAAAAGAAGATAGATTATCATAAATAATCCTTAAAATATGAACAATTAAAATGATCTTTTTCATGCAGATATGATCATAAGTCAAAGGAATGCATCAAATTTACTCACGACATAGGTATTGAGCTGTGATTGAGCAACGGTGATGATCCACTGGCTGAAGAGATGGCCTTCTCGAGTAAATCTTTCCAGCTGTTTAACAGGAAGTTAAGACATGCGTCAGGTATGCAGCAAAGCAAAGCATAAATGTCCTCAGAAAAACGGTGAGCACAGGAAACAGCGTACATGTCTTTGTTGGATGGTGTTCCAGCCACCAGCTCATAGATCTGCCTCTCTGTGGTGCTGATAACATAAAGGGCTTTGTTGTCTAGAGAGAAAACAGAAGACGTGGACATTAAAATCACTAAAAGGATGGCCATGAAATATTAGAGGACGGACAGCCACAAGGCTGCAGGCGTACCTGTAGCTACCGAGCGAACAAGCAGTGACTCCAGGTTCACGAGCGGGCTAAAACAGGTCTTGCTGTCTCCGCTGCTTCCTCCACCTCCACCCAGCCTGCTGGACGGATATCGCAGCTGCAGCCGCTCGTCTGGGCCCCTCTGAAGAAGGACCAGGCAGTCTGACAGCAGCAGCGCTTGGATCTCTGATACAGGAACGCAGACACGGTGATTATATGGTGTGAAACTAAACTATTGAGACTGGTTATGATCACCACAGCGACGCTCACCTATCTGCTTGTCTTTGTTAACTTTCCAGATGAGAGGCCCTTCATGGATCATTCTTTTTGTGGTGAGGTCCAGATTCTGTGCGAAAGAAGAACAAATCAATTTACTACTTCAGGTTAAAAATAAATCATTATCACATACACTACAATCAGAATAAGAATATTTTAACTAGCTAAACTTCTCTGTCACCTTGAACTGCGGGGTAGCATCTAGCCTGCGCTGGTACTCGCTGAGGCGTTGCCGGTGCTCCGTTTCCCTTACGTCCTCATTGACACTCTGCAGTATCCCTCGGCAACATGCCTGTGCACGCTGGAGCAAGGGGAGGTCCGATGAACCCTCTAAAAATAAATAAGTAAGATTATCGTTCTTAACAGCATCACTTTATTTGACACATTTTATTCTGTATCTGGTTTCCTCACCTTCTGTGTATTTAATGATTTTGTCCAGCAGCAGAGGGTACTTTGTGAGTCTCTGCATCTCTGACACCAGCAGGTCTTTGAGCTGCAGCCTGCGACAGTGAGGACTCGCCTCACACTCCTGAAGAAAGAACAAACGGATGTTTCTTCTGCATTTCATACCACTTAATTAGGTACAACTGCTCCTTAACACATATCTAATCAGTCAGTCAAATGCATGGACACATGGTCACGACAACATGCTGAAGCTCAAGCGGAGCACCGCAATGGAGAAGAAAGGTGATTTAGCTGACGTTGTCCACGGCATGGTTGTTGGTGCCACACAGGCTGGTCTGAGTGCTTCAGAAACTGCTGATCTACTTATTGCTATCAGGTCAGAGGTCAGAGGAGAATGGACAGACTTTGAACTGATAAGGCAGCAGTAACTCAAATATCCACTTGTTACGACCAAGGTACGCAGAAGAGCATCTCCGAATGCACAACACATCAAACCTTGAAGCAGATGGCTACAGCAGCAGGTGTCACTCCTGTCAACTAAGAACCGGAAACTGAAGCTACAATTCACGCAGGCTCACCAAAACCGGACAAAAGAACATTGGAAAAATGTTTCCTGGTCTGATGAGTCTCAGTTTCTGCTGCAACGTCTGGATGGCAGGGTCAGAATTTGTTGTAAACAACATGGATCCATCCTGTCAATAGTTCAGGCTGCTGGTGGTGAGGTAACAGTGTGGGGGGTGTTATTTGGCACACACTTTGGGCCCCTAAGCACCAGGAGAACATCATTTAAACATCACAGCCTACCTGAGTACTGTTTCTAACCACGTCCATCCCTCTGACGGCTGCTTCCAGCAGGATAACACGCTAGGACCCAAAGCTCATATCAAACTGTTTTTTTTTTACATGACAATAAGTTCACTAAATTCAACTGACCTCAGATCTCAATCAACAGAACACCTTTGGGATGTGGTTGAACAGGAGATTCTCATCATGAATGTGCAGCTGAAAAACTGCAGCATCTGTGTGATGCTGTTGTGTCACTATGGAACAAAAATCTCAGAGGACAGTTTCCTGCACCTTGTTGAATTTGTGCAACGAAGAATTAAGACAGTTCTGAAAGCAAAAGGCTGCCCATACTGGCAGCGCGTGTCTAATGAAGTGAGTGCATGCTGACAAGCAGAGCATGTCATCAAGACTGAAAACCACACTTTAAACAAAGAACCCAAACTATAATTTCCTTACTGGTAACAGATGTTATAAATTTTACTCTATTTCTATAGCCGCATGTTTGCTTCACAGAAAAGGGAACTGAAAACTGATGATTTCATAAAAACGTAAGGAATCAGAAATAGCCGCCAACTAAAAATCTGCCTCAATGCCGCTGCAGCTGCGGGGCGCAGATACAGCTGCAGCGGCTGTCCTCCTACTTTCTCAGTCTAGTGCTGAAAAAACAAAGACAGAAAAGTGCTTCAGAGGGAGATGGCATCCAGTATGTTTGGTGTGAACCTGCTCAGGATCATCACAGTGATTGTATAATCCTGACAGTATAGCACAGATATGAAGAGGAGTGTGAGGATGCAGGGCTTCACAAGTGCAAAAGGTGTTACATATGGAATCATGAGAGGCTGTAGAAACAACCTTTACTCTACATCACAGAAAAGGTTGTACTCATGTCCCTCTATCCAAAGAGGGCGAAAGGCGACTATGAACTGGAAAAGTATGTAAATAGATCTGAAGCCGAAAGGAAAAGCTCTCCAGAAATGTACGCAACGCTGATATCCTCCATGCCAAAAGAGGTTATGTCATTAAAAATGAAAAACAAACATACAAAGAATTGCAATATTAAAACATTTTAGTCTCAGTAAAGAACAGCGCTCCTACTGGGGGACTTTTACTTTTGTTATATACTAAATCTAAACTAATGTGCTTAACTTAGAAGGATACAGTTACTGTAAATTGCCACAATTTTGAATCACTGGATATTGCACAAGGGTGTACACACTTCTGTTGTTAACTTAATAAATTAGAAAGAAACACAGCTTTCCTACAAAAATGTGCTCACTGCATAAAGCTTTAATGAGCACAAGGAACATCAAAGTGTGTTAAATAAATATTTTATGTGCTCTGTCTGCACGTGTGTACCTGGATAATCTGCGCGAAGCGAGGGTCTTTACGTTGCTTGCTCTTAATGAGCTCCAGAGCCTGAGACTGCTGACGGCACAGCTGGGACGCTTGTTCCTGAAACTCGTCTCCAGCTGCATCTTCAAACTAGAAGCGAACACGCACACAGACACGCAAACACACACACGGTTAACACATTGAATAGAATAAACATATTTCAATTTGCCATCGCGATGAGTGGTGCAAAACAAACCCTGGCCAGCATAACATCCCCGATGTCCTGAACAACGGGCGTTTCTCTTCGCTTATTCATCGCCTCACACAGACTTGCTGCAAAGAAGTGACACAAAAGCAACATTGATGCAGAGCCAAAAGAATCTTAAAGTCATGCAGATCTTTAAATAAACCATAAAACAACACAGTTGCACGACAAAGCGTTTCCTTAGTGAAGTAGGACTAATGTAATGCCGTGTGTGTCTCCACACATATTATCGACATTATCGACTTAGAAAAGCTGCAGGCTGAGATTAAACTTACATGTTATGACCTTTTTCTTACAATTTGCTTCATTTATTTTTTTTACCTAGCAACACAGAGCCGTGAACATAAAGCAACTCAAAGTACTCAAATGCACTAATTGTGCAAACACACACAACAGGACATCAAGCAAAAGGCTGCAACACTTGTAACAAGGGAGGATCACAAAGGAAATGTTTCAAATTTAAGTAGCATTCTGTTATTTATATGTCAGTAACTAACATGAAGCTATCCAAATATAAGTCTCATTCTATTTCCTTGCTTATATGTAGTTACAATTTTATTAACCAGACCTGTATACGGCACCCTCACAGGCCTTTATACACATACAAAGACTGACCGTGGAGTTCGTAAACTTGAGGCAAGTTGGGGAAGATGCAGGCGAGCTCGTCAGCGTTTAGGACAGACCTCATCTTCTGATAGAAAACCTGATCCAGCACCCGTAAGGTTCGCAGGTGGGACACCTCAGTGGTGAATAGCTCTAAATAGGATGAGGACAGGTGAGGTAAAGGAAAGGTTTATACTTCTTAAGACCTACGGGAGAGATTTTTCATTATATACTATTAAAAAATAGAAAAAAATAAAATGAAAATATTTGCTCTTACATGCGTGAATACTGAAATTAACTCCTACCATAAATGACAGCCTGTCTGTCCACCTCCCTGGCGCTGAGTGTTGCGAGGAGCTGAGGGGAAACGGTTTCCTGCCAGGTCTTACTGTCACACACATCATCCTCCAGCACCGCAGCATCCGGCAGCAGAGCGAACGGTAACTCCACGCTCCTACACCCACATCCAGAAACACATGTGGACAAAGAGGACCAACATGTACATGGAGAGAGATGGAGTGAAAGGCAGCAGTGAAAGACAGATGCATGAACACGGGTGAAGAGAAACAAAAAAGAAGCAAATGCCAATTCATGATTAACGCTGTACTTTCATTTCAAAACACTTTAAAAAAAACAAAAAACATTTCAGAGACCAAAACTCTTTGAAACCGTAAGACTGTGAAAACCAAAATTTCCTACTTGTGAACCCAACTTCCATCTTCAAAAATTCCACATGAATGTCATGTTTATTTCTTTTCCCTGTCCATCTATGGTAGCAGCAATTTAACTCACCTGCGTCTAGACCGAGGGGTGTATGGGGGTGTAGGGTTCTCTAGAGACCTGAGTTTGAGAGAGTGGAGACAGAGCACGGCATGAGGTGAAAACCTACACTTCTCAGGGTGAAATCACGGGTAAAAAGACTTTATTTTAAGGGGAGGGTTTTTATTCCTTGAAGCACATTTAATTAATGTGAAATCAGAGCCTGCCATAAGGCTGAATGTGCCCTGAATTTGAGAAGATACCAAGATGTTAACAGGAAACTGTGTGTGAATACCCCAACGTGTCTGGCTAAGTGAATCTTTACCGTGCAGAGCTGCTGGATGCAGATGACGAGGTGCTGTGCTGCAACGGCCTCAGGCCTGACCCCTCCCTGTCATCCCCACAGTCCTCCATGTCCACATCGCTACGAGAGCGGGGGACAGACTCTGCTGCCGAGATGACGCCCCGCCGTCGCCCTTCTCCCTGAGCCTTCAACGACTCGCTGCGAGCCAGGCGGACTGGTAGAGGACTGGTAGAGAGAGAGCAAACGAAACAAACTGAAAATGCTAAATCAGCTGATCTTAAACATATCAGTGAGGTTCGGTTTCATCCAGATGCTACGAGCTGATTGTGAATTTATACTGCAGGTGCTGCTACCTGTCCATTTCCTCTCCGAGGCTGCTGGAGGAGAGCCTTTGCGGGTCAGCGGCGTCACCGCCCTCCTCTCCGGTCTCTGTGTTATTCTCAAACTGCTGAATGATGTTCCTGACGCTGCCAGGCCGGACTGCCAACACAGATGTTACTTTTTTTACTTCGATGGTACAATAAAATAGTAAGCGCACACGCACGCACACACACACAGTAAGCAGAAGGGGCTGATGTGTCTAAAACACGGGGAAATACAATCAAGTATGTTTCTTAAAAAGCAAAATTTGCACAAAAGTGTAAAACAAAAGTGAAATGACAAATTATGTACCTTCAGTGGGTGACAACGGGACATGGAATGCTACAAAATCAAAGTGAGCCAAACACAAACAACAAAATCAGAATAACGACACAATGAAAATCCCATAAATCAACATGCGAAACTAGGAAAAGCAACAAACGGGCAACAAAGGACAAAAAGAAATTAAATACAAGCACAATGACTGAGAGCATCCCGTGTGCTTGCGTGCTTCTGATTGTTGTGTCAGCATACCATCACCTGACACCAAGCTTTGACAGACTCACATTTTCATTAAGAATAATGATGAGACAATGTCAAAATACTGCATGAAGCATTAGCCTTTAGACCATGAATTGGGTCTAGATGTCAGATTAAAATAATGATTTATAAAACTTCTTGTAAGGATTAAAAGTGTGCAGTTGAATTTACTGGATTGGGACGTGGACCGGGGTTTGCCGATGTACTTCAGGATGGGATTCCGCTTTTTATCCTCTCCATCTTTTTCTTCTTGGCACCGCTCAGCTGTGGACAGAGGCTGGAGTTTAGTCTTTAATCCGTTTAGATGTTCGTACTTGATCTTAGTAAAGAATAAATGCTTAAAAGTAAAATTTTAGATCCTACAGAAAGAATTAGAATATAATAAAAAGTCATGTAAAACAATCACTGTACACACACTAGCCACTTTGTTAGATCCACCTGCTCGATAACACAACTTTCCAATGAGCCAGTCAAATGGCAGCAACACAGCGCATTTAAGCATGGACACATGGCCAAGACAACTTGCTGAAGTTCAAACTTAGTAGTTCAGAAAAGGGAAGAAAAGTGATTTAAGTGAATCTGTACAAGGGATGGCTGTTGGTGCCACACGGGCTGGTTTGAGTGTTTCAGAAACTGCTGGTCTGCTGTGATTTTCCCACACAACAGAGAAATAACAGAGAATGTTCTGAAAAAGAGAAAATATCCAGTTAGCGGCAGCTTTGTGGGGTGGAAATGCATTGCTGATGTCAGACGTCAGAGGAGAATGACCGGCCTGCGTCAAGCTGCTAGGAAGGCAACAGTAACTCAGAAGACCACACGTAGTGCCACTCCTGTCATCTAGGAACAGGAAAGTGAGGCTGTAATTCATACAGACTCACCAGAACTGGACGACAGAAGAAAAACACTGCCTGGTCTGATGAGTCTTGATTTCTACGGTCACATTCATGGAGGGTCAGAATTAGGTGTAACCAACATGATAGCATGGATCCATCCTGCCTTGGATCAGCTGTTCAGGCTGCTGAACATGAGAATGATCCAGTGGTTGTGTTGTTTTTCTCCCAACACCTTCAGATGGAAATGTGGTAAAAATCAATCTCCGTTCACACGGAAACACAAGACGTTAAAAACTATGTAGCTCCCATTGCCAGGCCAGAAGTTGGTGGTGTGGGTATAGGAGTCAAACATAGTGCACATGTCCCAGTGCAGTTGGAAAAAGCTCCACTCTGGAACCCGTTTTCAAAAAGTATCATTTCCAGGGACTGGAAACACCGTTCGTGTAAAGGAGAGGCCAAAATGCATCAAAACTTTGTTTTTACTTGAAAATGTTCTTGTGTAAACGGGGCCTAATGGTGAGGGGGGGTATTTTTTGGCACACTTTGAGCCCCTTAGTACCAACTGAGCATCGTTTAAACGCCACAGTCTACCTGAGTTTTGCTGCATTATGACCACCACTGTGCCCATCTTCTGATGGCTGCTTCCAGCAGGATAACACACCATGTCCCAAAGCTCAGATCATCTCAAACTGGTTTCTTGAACATGTCGCTGAGCTCACTGTGCTCAAATGGCCTCCACAATCTCCAGATCACAATCCTGCAGCACACCTTTAGGATGTGGTGCACCGGGAGATTCTTATCATGAATGTGCAGCTGACAAATCTGCAGCAACTGTGTGATGCTGTCATGTCAGTATGGACCGAAATCTCTGAGGAATGTTTCCAGCACCTTGTTGAATCTGTGCCATGAATAATTAAAGCAGCTCTGAAGGCAAAAGGGGGTCCAACCTGATACTAGTGTACTTAATGAAGTGACCAGTGAGTGTATATAACTTGCTCTCAATTAGTCTTGTTGAGTTATACAAACAAAT
This sequence comes from Pterophyllum scalare, assembly GCA_024447675.2. Lineage (NCBI taxonomy): Eukaryota > Metazoa > Chordata > Actinopteri > Cichliformes > Cichlidae > Pterophyllum > Pterophyllum scalare. Next base: position 50,290 of record JAMQGT020002662.1, read on the forward strand.
ACTGTTTATCCATTTTTTCCATAGAAGACGGATTAAAATGCCAAGAAAAATCACAGCCAAGCTCCTTTCAGTTTCTCTAGGTTTGTTTATCTCTGATATCTCCTGATCTTAAAAACAAAATACAGCTTCATAATCCAAGCTACAGATGGTGACAAGATATTGGAATTAAGAGGCAGTTTCCATAAGGAGGGCAGTTTTCATTCTTACCTTTTTAGACTTTAAGAAAGTCAGCCACTTGTCCTTCTCCGTGGTCAGGCCAGGGAAGACCTTGGAGTCTCTAAGCTTGATACCAGAATGACGCAGGTATAGGAGCACAGCTGAAGCCAGAGGAGAACTGGGGGGGGGGAGAGACAGAACAAATAAAATGAGGATGAGGTGAGCAGCAGAGACCAGCAAACAGAAGATGTGAAGAATCAGTTAATCTCTCAGGCAGGTGTAGCTGTTATATTTCACTCCAACCGGCGAGACTCTTCTTTTACCTTCTGTCCTCCTCGTGCTTGGATCTGCAGCAGGAACAGAAACAGAGACATAAAAAGGTTCTTAACTCCCCGCGCGACAGAAAGCACTTTTTCAAATAGACATTTAGTTCAACACGAGCTTGAGAAAAAGAGAACGGTGCCACGGTCATGTGACAGGAAGCAGCTTCTGTGTGTGTATAAAGTCAAAGGAATAAATGTCATGTGGTTTTCCAGTGTTTGCAGCTGAGGTAAATGACCTTTGTCATGACAGCGTCAGTGAGCTCCTTCATTTGCTTTGTAGTAACAGTTTTATTGGACGTCTAACAACTACGTTGTTAAGCAAATCTGGCTCAGTCTTTGTGCGTGTGTGTTAAGAACATGAGTAGAGACATAAACCTAATCAGTTTAGAGGTAAGAAGGTAATATTTTTGAGTTCAGTGTTTATGATTTGTATTTAAACACAGGAGAACGTGTCACATTTTCAAGAAACAACCAACATATTTACAGACTTTAAAGAAAGCTGAATCGCTTGTCAGCAAAACAAAATCAGTGCCTTCAATATAAACCAGAGGTGTTGCACCTTTAAAGTTTTGGGGGGAAATAATACAATAAATAACAGGAATAAGTGCACAAGTCACAGACTCACAGGATTTCCCAGAGGGCGACGACCTGTTTGTCCACAACCTGTCTCTCTTTCACAGGATCTCCATCAAGGTGCTGCAGGTCTCCTTCTCCAAACAGAGAGCCGAGACCCATCATTTGCTTGTTCCTGTTAGAACACACGAGCCAAAGGTTAATGTAGGGTCCTGTGATGGAGAAACATGAATAGGACCAACAACACATTTTTCACTGAATAATCTAACAAAAAACTAAATGAAACTATGATAACGTACCTGTAGTCCTGCATCTGGTCCTGGATGTCTGGTAGCACTAGCTGCTGCAGCTCAGACAGAGGTCCCCTGATGTCCTCCTGGGCATGAAGCCGAGTTTCTAATGGGACGATGCACATAGCAACAGTGGACACAGTTAGTTAGCCAGAACAATAATATTCTGGCTTTCAACAAAATATTATGAACCCTTAAAATTGATTTGACTGATTTCAATTTCTACTTTTATTTTAGTTCTTCCCAAACTGGTGGACTGGCTCCCCCTAGTGGGAAAAGAGGCACTGCCTCTGTGGATGACTAAAGGAAAATACACTCACTGGCCACTTTATTAGGTACATGTTAATACTGTTAATAAGAAAGTGTCCCCTACACCTTTACACAACCAGCAACAGCCTAAATCGTTAATACAAGGCAGGGCAAACTCATCATAGGCAAAGTTTCTCCAATCCTTAATTATCCAAGTTTGATGAGTAAGAGCGGACCCGATGTGGTCTTCTGCTGCTGCAGCCCATGTGCTTCAAGGCCGATGGCTATTTGAGTCACTGTTGCCTTCCTAACAACTCAAAGCAGTCTGGCCATTCTCCTCTGACCTCTGATAAGGTATTTTCACCCAGAGCTGCTGCTCACTGGGTATTTTTTCATTTTCTGATCATTCTCTGTAAACCCTAGGGATGGTTATGGGGGAAAATCCCAGCAGATCAGCAATTTCTGAAATACTCAGTTTGAACTTCAGCAGGTAAACTTGACCATGACCACATGCTGAAATGCAGAGTTGCTACCATGTGACTGCCTGATTAGATATTTGCATTAATAAACAGTTGATCAGCTGTTCTATGTTAAGCACATCGAGTTTACAGTAATGAAATGTGCTATTTAAATAAACGCTGCCATTGAACAGACATACCTAATAAAGTGGCCAGTGAGTCTATAAAGTCTAACACCCATACTCACTGTGTATTCACTGGACAACTACCTGTGCTATTCATGGGCACAACTGAACCTAATACAAATGTGATGCTACAATGTGAAGACCTTTATTTCCCTAATTCACCTTAATGATTAAAAAAAATTATGGGGTGTTCAGGGGTGATTTATTTTTGGCTACTGAAGGCGGGCATGCCAGAAAAATATTCAGAACCACTGCTTCAGTTTCAGAAGACAGACTGGAGGTCCCTTACCGATGTCTGTAAGATACTCCTCTCGTACTTTAATTTTCAGGGGCTGTAAGAAAAAAAAGGGAATGTTTTGTTTCTATCAGTTATGCTGCATTGGCAACATCGTTGTGATAACTGGGCGTCAGAAAATAAGTGCGGTACTAACACTACTGCTCATTTAATACTGGGATGAGACTCACATGGCTATGCAAGACTAAAATCACTAAGGTAAGCGTTTACATACGGCATCTGGTTCCAGGAAATGGGAGCAGATCTGTGGTGCGAGTGCGCGGGCATCTTTAGGACTGGAGCCAAGGTAAGCTTCCACCGACAGGTAAAACAGCTGTTGCAGATGCAAAAACATCCACAAATTTAAGAACTCGAACACAGATTTACTCATATTGTGTTTGTGTAGTTTGGTGTGGATATGCAGCAATTAAATAGAAATATACACAAGATTCCAGATTATCAGCACTTATCTAGATGTTATAAAAAAAGATGCATTAAATGATCAAAACTGAATTTAAAGGAACAATTAAAGATAAAATATCAGAGCCCAGCACAGATAACAAAGGCTTTAAAATTCTTGGAGAAAACCCCCAATGCTTGTTTCCATTACATTTAACCTAAAATAAAATCCAAACTGACCAGAGGGTTGGGATCCAGTAGCTGGGTGAAGACATATCTCATGAACACTGTCATGTGTGCTGGTCGCGCCTTTAACAACTCAATGTCTTGGAATGGGCCATCCATCTAAGAGAAAGACAGGAAAAATATGAAGGAATGTATAACTGCAGGAAACTGTAAGACCTTAGAATAAGAAGAGGAAAAACCAAACAAACCCAAAGAAGAAATAAAAACAATATTAAATCACCTCATTAAATGCATAGCCATCACATTCTTCATCTTCCTCCTCAGGGCCGATGATCTGGGCTTTTCCACCCTTGAACACACACATGCATAGATTTCAGAAAATGGAAAACCTTTGGCAACACACACACACACACACACACACACACACACAAGCATTGTAATTCATAAAGTGCACATGCAGGGATCTACAAGACACCTGAATGAACTCTGAACATACTTGTGCTGATAAATCATCTTCTCGGTGCCCGTCTCATGCATTTGAAAGAGCAGCAAATCAAAGTGGCGTTTGGCAGAAATGATTAGGGCCAAATGAACAGGAAAGAACAGAGCAACATGTCTCAGAAGGAAAGCAATTGTTGCCCTGCAGGGTTGGCATGGCACAGTAAAGCATACAGAACATGCAGCCCTGATTTTTGAGTAGAGACTGGGAATGTTGCAATAATAAGGCATCCTATCTGCAATTACTGACTCTGCTTTACAAAAGTAATCAATAACATCCAGTCTGATTTGGTAATGATCACATAATATTGCTAAATCTGAAAATTACACAGCGATGCATTACATGGTGCCGTCTCTGTCTTTGTAAGTTGTCTGTCCTCCTTCCTCTAACACATACGTTTATCTTAACCACTGTGAGTGAATGCAGTGATTTACACTCAGTTTGGGAGACTGGAATTCACACTGGAGTGGCTGCTAATATTAAAAATGTTATTTCAAACCCTGACTAAATCCTCTGTTAGTCTTTAGTCCTGTATGGCTACAAGTAGCAGAAAAAGGTAAAAATCCCTAATGTGAATATGTGTTGTCAATCTCACCAAATCAGACAGGGTGTGTGTGTCGGACCTCTGGCGTCGGTGTAGGGGGGTCCTGAAGGAAAATGAAGGGGAGGAGTGGGGACTCTCAAAGGCCTGGGGAGGAGGACGAGGAGAATGAAGGAATGAGGGAGGACGAGCGGGTCGGGAGGAGTGGGAGAATCACATGCACAGGCACACACAAACAACCCTGCTAGCTTATATATATGGAAGAAAAAAAAAAGATTGTGGAGCCTACCTCTATGTCTCCGTCACTTGAGTCCACTGATAGACGTCCTGTGGGAGCACAGAAGGGGTGGAAGCCAATTATGAAGCAACTGAGTCCACCTGATGTTTTTAGTGTATAAGGCCTAAGACACACATTTTGGGCTATATACAGAATACTTAAAGGGGTTACACATGCCAGTTCTCATTAATCTGGCATACATCAGCCTTTTCTTCCCATTTCCTTCCTTAAAAATAGCTTCTTGATAGCCACTAACGCACTGAGGCTTCAGTGAACAGTAGATGATCAACTGAAGGTCCAGATGCATCTCTCAGGCCTTTGCTGTAGTTTTTCCTCTTTCTTCAGGACATGACTTTCAGATACTCCTCATCTGCTGTAGTTCTTAGACCTGCATATTCTTCTTTTGTCCACCACTTGTCCAGGACAATTTTTTTAAGGGTACACACCATGCTGACATATGGCAAGTTTTCAGCTAATAGCTCTTTGTGAATCGCCTTGTATTTTATGTCTGTCAAACTGTGTTATCTTTGGCATTTTTGATGGATTCAACTAAAAAAACGGGAACAAATGATATGTTTTTGTGACTGCTAGTAACAAAGTGACTAATGATACAACTTCAAGCAGGTTCTTTGTTTGCTATATGTAGCTACAACACTGGTTCATCCCCTCGAGTTAGGTGCCTTTTTTTTTCTTGAATGATTCATAGGTCAGTATGAAGTAGCTTAAACAAAAAACATTCCTCTGAAAATGGTCAGAACTGGACACAAAATGAATGAAAGTACTGGAGCTACCCCTCAGCATCCCAGCAGTAAAAAGAAATCAAATGGAGACATCAAATAAGCAATTATAAAAACAGAATATTAAGTACAATTACACTCTTACCTGCATCATCATGTCACTTTAAAAGAACAAGCAGGGATTTTTGTGTTACCGTTTCTTTCGAATCTTTCGCCACATGCTCAAGATTTTAACTACACTGCTGATTGCAACTGACATGTTTATTATATGTTTATTAGTGCAAGCAGGACCATAAAAATGTCCTTCCAATCCCATAAGGAAATGACTACTGATATATTACTAGGCCTAAAAAAAAAAAAAAAGGCTTTCTTTCCAATGAGCCTGCTGGATGAGTTTCAAACCCCCTGCTCATAATTTTTATTTATACTGTCACAATCACTTACAAATCCAGATTTTACATGTGGCAGCAGCCACAAATGCTTTTCAGTATAAAATAATAATAAAATTGCCTGCCTACCGGTTCTCCCCTGAAAGACAACAATACGTGTGGAACATCTTTTAACGCCTCTGCTATCAAATTGTGCCCTGGCCTGAAAATCCACTCAGCTACAGCAGTCTAACAGCAGAAGGGTTATTATCATTATAAAAATTCACTGAATGCAAATTGGGAAAAGCTTCAAATGTCATTTTGTCAAAAGACTGAAACAGTGGTGCTGGCATAGCTACATATTATATATTAAATACTATTATAGCCATTGAGAAACCCGCAAAATAAAATTCCCTGAATGGTATGAAGGTTGCCAAATTCCAAAGTGTGACAGATTGTCTGTATTATACAGAAAGTCTGTATGATGTCAGACTGAGTGAATCCATGTATGGGATGGTAGAAAACAGTCATATGTGACCTCCTTCTCGAGTTATTGTAGTCAAGATTTTCAGTAAACTTGACCTCTGACCTGAACTATAACAGACCTTCAGAAAGACTGGAGAGCTATTGCTCAACACCGCTTTAAGAATTACAAGAAATTCTGGCTCCTTGGAACCAAAATATAAAGAAATGAGGGGTGGGGTTCAAGACTTTTGCACAGTACCATATATTTTCAACCAATGAGCGATTTAATTAACCTGAAAAAAAGACGGGCAGATACAAACCTTCTCCTGCTATAACGTAGCTTGTGACAGACTCTGACCGCGTTCCCTCCTGTGAACAGAGAACAAAGCAGGTTAAACCAATGTCAGCACGCGCTTCAAACAGAAGCTGAGCTTATTTACTGTCTTTGTGATAGAATGATTTGATTTTGTTGGACCAATCAGGGTTCGCAGAATAGAAATTAAACCATATTTAACTACCAATATCAATTTTAAACCCTTTCACAAGGGTTAACACAATTACGCTGTTTTGTCTCCCTGACGCAAACCACAACAACACCAAGTATAAGGACATGAACAATGCCTCACATCTTTCTGTTTGATGCCCCCTCCAGATAACTTCATGATCTTAACTGAATTTATCTGGTCATATTATACTCTCCAGTACTTTGGTTTGTTCTCTTTATTGTGTGGCCCAGTATACGGGATTATGGACTTATAAACAGTAAAAATAGCACGAGGTTTTCAGTGAATACAGGAACTTTGTAGCTGATGAAAACAGCCTGATCTCCTCACCACCTCTTGCTGAATCTTGACTCTGACTTGGTGAGCTCTCCTCTTGGCACTTTCGATGCGCTCCTCCAGCGACGGCGACGGGTTCCTCAACTGCTCATCCAGCAAGTCCTGCAAATTAGTCAGTTACACAATCTGGTTATCAACAGCAAATAACTAATAATAATAATAATAATAACTAATTAACTAATATTGCAGAAAGCAAGATGTATCAAGGGAGTTTTTTAAAAAACATTCAAGTTTGAAAGGCGACATGGACTGGATTTTTCTTTGAGGTTTCTGTGCATCTATATCTGCAACAGGGTTAGTTTGTACATGAGTATGAATACCTGCAGTTCAGCCTCTTCCTGCTCCAGCATTTTCCTGAGTATCTGAGTAGCATGCTTTTGTACTTCTGGGTTCTAAAGAAAAACAATGTGACACAAAAAAATAGTAGTAAATCACTGATGCATGCTTTGCTCAACTAGGTAATATAAATCCTTCGCAAAGTTTCACATACCTGTAGTGGTTTGGGTCCCGTGATCCTTTGGGAGGGAGTGCTGCTCATTCCAGAGGGCAAGGGTGGAGGTGGAGGGGGTGCAGCCTCCCCACCCAGAGATGCTCTTTGATTAAGTATGTGATCAGCAGTGAGTGGCTCCAAGGGCAAGGAGGTGGCTGATGGAGGTGGCCCTTGTAGTGTCAGTGCGACGTAAGTTCCAGCTTTGAAATGATAAACGATCGCAGAATCAGGTTAAAGAAAGAAGCGCAAACACATGTTACCATTAAAGCCTAATTTATACTCACATTTTATGAGCTTTACCACCTCTTGATGGGACATGGAGGACACTAACGAGCCGTTCACCTGAACAGAACAACAGACAGCAAATCAGTAATGCCATTATTTGTGTGTGTGTGTGTGGGGGGGGGGTGAAGTAACGGAAAGCAGTAAAAACCTTTATGATTCGGTCCCCTTCTTGAACACCAGCCTTGACCGCTGCACCACCTGAAGAGCATTCACATAGCATACATTCAAACTAATGCAGAGGAAGAAATCTGATTTAACTCACACATGATCTGTTAGCCATCACCAACCACGTCACCCGGATTTGAAAAAAAGTATTCGTTATAATAACCGCCACAAAACCAGAAATCCATAAAATGTAAAGTGGTGTCGCAACACTGGAACTATCCAGGATGAGCCTTTTTGATTGCTGCAGGTCTTTTAGCAAATAAGATACTATTACTTGTTGTATCACATTCATTTAATGCTAGTTAATAGATTATCCATGGTATTAGCTGCTCGTTCATGAGCTAACAGCTTCTCCCTCACAAGTCGTCAGCCAGTGAGCCTGCGGTTTCAGACAAACCCGCCCATACTCCTCCACCTCCCAGGTTTTTTGAAACCATAATGGCGATGGTGCTCACTGAGGCTTCAAAACGGGACTTCACAACCAATGGATGACGTCACTATAGCTACATCCATCGTTAACACTGTTTCTATGACACACGAACGCAGCATCCCTGTGCACGAGTCTCACCTGGTCGGACATTCTGCACCAGCTTGACTCTCTCCGCACACTGTGAAGCCGAAACCCAGCTGGTCCTTTTGTACAACCACACATCTCTGGACAAGACCAGGGACTGAGAGAGAAGAAGAGGTAAACGGTTTTGGGTATTAAATGATAATAAAACTATAAAAAGAAAATAACCCACTTTAAGTCACAGTTACCTGTGCTGTCAGTAATGATTTCTGCTACTGGCTCTCTCTGCTGAGGGGCAGAGGATTTACGCTCCGAATCCCCAATTGTCAAACTGCTGAGCCTGAATTCGAAAGACGAGAGACAGAAAGAGGCTTCGTATGACATGATACTAAACAGGCCAATTTAGGAAAATGCTCTGAGAGGGACAAGGAAACTCTGAAGGAAATAAATGAAAAACATGAGGGTCACTGTAGGAGAGAGAAATCAAAAGTCTTGGAACAGGCCAAAAAGTTTAGCCAGGAATGCAGACAATGAGGGGAGAGAAGGAGATTCAATGGAGGTACATGGTTATATTTGCTGGGGTAGTAACAGTGATAAGTATATGAATAGCAGAGGTGATAGAAGATGGCACTTGACAGGAAAACTCACCAAGCAGCAAAAGGGCTGAAAGCGAAGCATGACAGTAAAGAAGGAAAGAGCAGAGAAAGGGAGAAAGGGAACAGAGAACAAGGAGATATTCAGAACAAAGAAGAGAGAAATCAACACAGAAACAAACCGAGAGGGGACACACTGCTCAAACCGTCCTAATGCCCTTCAGACTTCAGATTGTAAACGCTGAAAGCAGCCATGACTTCCAGGAATATATTTATATGGAGGGGTATGACGCAAGACCGCACCAAAGAGGTTCAAATAATGGACTGATCAAGCTTCTCGAATAGGCAATTAGTACTGAAATGATCAGTCAGTTAAGGGTTAGGCATATTATATATATATATATATATATATATATATATATATATATATATATATATATATATATATATACACACACACACACACACACATACATACACACATTTCCCCCCCTTTTCTTCTTACTTCAATTCTTTTGGTTTCTTGAATGTATCAATATACTCCTTACAGATGTTGGCCAGGAGTCCAAACCCTCAACACCAGATGTCCCTCAGCATCTGTGCCTTGATGCACCAGCTGTGGCAATACTGAATTCCAAGATAGTACAGCTTTGTATGAGACAAAGTCTTCAGCAGAAGGCAAGGGTGGCATAAATCACAACTCTCTCTGCTGGGAGACTGCAGTTCACGTCCTTTTGGGAGCTTTTTGCTTTGTTTTCACATGATTGGTTAGTTTAATTTTAACAGACTTTTATTTTCACTCAATGGTTAAGTTGAGGTACCAAAACCTACTTGATCAGATTCAGGAAGAGACTGTGGTTTGGATTCAAATATGCTCCTTCACAACATTAATCCCAACCCTACACCTTAAGCCTTGATTTACTGTAACTTTCCACATCAGCAAGTCTACCTGGGTTTGAGTAGCGTAAATTTTATCATCACCTGTACATGGTAGGCCTACAGGAGGGTGGGCTCATTCTGTTTCTTCAGGCTACGCCCTACCGGGAACCCCGTCTCAAGGCCTGTGATAGAGCCTCGGTAACTCTATCAAGGTGAACTGGTTTCCTGTTCTCCACTTTATAGGGCATCATCTAAATCACTCTTCATCTGGTACCTCATTCAGGACCAATTTCCCTTGGGAGACATTACCAGGAGCAAATCCCATTGACAACAAAGCTCTTAGGATCACTGCGACTTGCAAGCCCCTTCACCACGATAACAAGCCAGCTAAGGTGGTTTGGGCATCTGACTAGGATACCTTCTTGGCAAGGTGTTCTAGGCACATACTACCAGGAAGACACCCCAGAGTTGACACAGGACACACTGGAGAGATTACATCTCTTGGCTGGCCTGGGAACACCTCAGTGTTCTCCTGGATGTGCTGGAGGAAATGGCTTGATGGTCTGGGATTCTCTGCTTATTAACCAAGCCCAAATAAATTGCAGAAAATGGATGGATGGCGGATGGACATGTCCATGGAGAATTTACATTACAATACATAAGCTAGATGTGTGTGCCAGGCAGCGGACTTCATAGAAGTATAACAAGCAAAGTGGCAAAGTTCCCCCCATACCTGACAAATCAGGAGTAGGAACACTTTCACTATTGCCAAATGACACTTTGTACACATTTCTGATGCTTGATTTACATCTTTGCAGTGAATCTATGGAGAGTCTACGATGTATCCTAATCAGGTGGCCGTCACTATTGCCAGCATTTACACCTGCAAGGGCTGGTTGATGCCGATGTGTAGTTACGTTTCCAGGAGGGTGCACATAAGGTTATGCTGTAGGTTACAGCGCAAAGTATCAGCCGGATTCAGGGTTATGGGACAGATTTAACACATTAGTGTAATTCCAGCATGTGATGGCAGCGGCTTTAACAGAATGGCAGTATTTAAGTAAATCCATCACTTTATATCAGAGTTTGCCCTGGCTCAGAATGGGCCTTTAGTGCTTGACTGCACACACAAGCATAACTGGTCTGCATAGTTCATGAAGAAATCCATACATTTTCCTGTCATTCCTGGCCATCTGACAAAACCTTATTTTAAACCTTTCATATACAGTAAAACAAACTACTAAGAATGCATTTATGCAGCCCACTGCACTTGTTTCAAAATTGATGTGACTGATCCAGATTTTATTGTTTGTACATCACTTTAAAATTAAGTATTCTTGCATGGACTGTGCATCCCAGTAAGTTATGACACATGTTATGCTTATATAACGTGGGGTTTTTTTGCATTTTATTCTTGTATCTTGAGTTCTTAACCCCTCCAAAGCACTGTGAAATAACAAGAGCAGCCAACCACTGAGAAATCTGCTGCCACAGCTGCACAATCTGTAGGCTTCACTAAACCCCAAACCCTGACATCTGCAATCATAGGGCAGCTGTCCTACCTGAACAGTTGGTTGTTTTTCTTATGAGCTGCCCTGCTGTCACATGACACACACAGAGACACAGCAGTGGGAGGTAGCGGACACGTGCACAAGGGAAAACAGTTGACAGCAGGAGAAACAGAAAAACATGATAAAGACAAAGCTGCAACGCACAGGCGAGCACAAAAACACGGTGCAGGGCTATGTAGTGAAAGTGGTGATGAACAGCACTAACAAACAAAAGGAACAACACTACATCAAGTTTTTTTTTGGCAGAAGCAGCTGTAGAGAGCCCCCAAAAATGCAGATTGAATCATATAAATATGCATAATTGTGCAATCTTCCACGTTATTCCTGAAGTTAACAAGCTGTCTGAGCTGTTCTTCCACTGCCCACACTGAAAATCAGTCAGATAAAGACACTGCCAGTATCTGGGAATACTACATTTTTTCGAGCATTTTTAACCACATAAACAGTCTGGGTGTTGCGGATGTGAGGTTCCTACCTGTCCAGCGTGGAGGTGGGTTGGCGGAGACTCATGACTGCAGCCTTTTTAAACACTCGTCTGCTTCCTGGTGTGAGCGACTCCAAAACTGTCACTGGGCTGCTTTGTTATCACCATCATGATCTCTTTCCTCTTCAACTTTCTTGTCTGCACAGTGGCACTTTTCTGTGGCTCTTAGCAATA